>LWCA01001271.1:0-10403 GCA_001642005.1 Intoshia linei | reverse complement strand
ATAAATTAAATAAATTTTAAAAAGTTTGGCGACACACCGGTTGGAAAGCACTGATCTACACCTTTTTGGATTCAAATTAAGAAAGGTATATTGAATAACCCATCGACTTATGTACTAAAAATTTTGAATATTTTTAACATCAGTTATTTATTTTGAATGCAAATTTGCACTCGTTTTATTATATTGTCAAAATTTTAGATGAAGGGTTAACAAGAAGTGTACTTTAAAACAGTAGTATAAAAACTATTTTCAATCAAAAAAACTATTGTCAAAAATTTTATAAAACAAAATACAAGCATCCATTTATAAGGTAGCGCATGACTAAGATCTTTTTTATAATAGGGGGTCCACGAATAATATAAAATAGCTAAAGGGTCCATGTACTGAAAAAGGTTGAGAACCACTAAGCTATATGATTATAAAAATCTAAAAGGAGTTTTTGAATAGATCCACAACACGTAAATGGTTTTGTTTATATACACTGTATAAAAATTAATCGGGCGTATAGCAAAGGTTTTAGTACATTTTGACAAATTTAGAGCAATAAACTTTGGTTGTTAATACATAAAATTTTACCTATCTAATGTCAAATCATTACAATAATAGAAATATTCTATAAATAGAATCTACATGTATTTATAGAGTCTACTGTATTATAAATGTATTTAAAATGGATTAAATATTTGATTAAACAACCAATCTACAACAATTAAAATCAATGAGTTTGTAAAAACTAAAAAAATGGATTCAAATTGAAAGAAAATCATTTGTAACGCCAATGTAGGATTCACAAGAAATGATGAATAATTCGTAACATGTTAGATATGACCTAATTGTACCTAGTAACCAAGATGTTTATTTGTATTTAATACTACTATTATTTAATTAAATATCAAGTTTCAATAAATATTTAACGTCATAATGAAGAACAAGTCGGTTTTTACTTTTGGAAATATTTTAGCTGAATATCTGACCAATGTCGATAAGAAATTTTTAGAAAAGTAATTATATATTAGTGAGTTTAATATACATTTTTATTTTCGATATTCAGACTTTACTGTAGACCAGGGTGTCAATTATGCGGCCCACGGACCATTTGCGGTACCAAATTATGGAATGTACGGCTGCGTTATAATATAAATTTTTGTTATTATATCAAAATTTTTTACCTATATTTTTTTTTACATTTTTTTATTTATTTATTCGTGATTATAATTTTAACATTATTATTGTTTGTTTTTATTAATAAAAATTATTATTAATTAATTTAAAATGTGAGTTTAATAATGTTTTGAGGAAATATTTTTTAGTGCGTCCGGTGTAATAATTTTTTTTCACATTTGGCCCGCCAAGTGAATTGAATATGACACCCCTGCTGTGGATTATACAGTTAAAGCAAATAAAGAAACGTAGAACATTCTGCCTAATTTATAAATGTTGAACTTGAGACATATTCGACATTTGAGACTATGTGTGAATAACAACAATGTGAAAACATTTTGCGGTATTTTCTTCGAGGATTAGTATACGTATTAAAAATCCATATTTATCGTAGTCTCATACATTACAATGTTATATAAATCACACACCTCTTGTCTAAATTAAATTAAAATGAATAAATTAAAAAAATAGGATAACAATTTTTTTTAAAATAGTTTACATAAATGTTAACAAAACGAATTTAACGTGGAATAATTCACTTTAAATTAAAAGGTAATGGGATATGAAATTTGTTTACATTGTCATAAATTTTGCATACTGCACTTGACAACACTTCATAAGAACAAAAACAATTTGATCAATAATGTGTTCTTATACACAATGTTTACTATAATTGAAATTAACACGGATTAAGAGCATATTTTTTAAATATATGCATTAATGATTAACCAAAACTTAACTTTATAATTCTTTGTAAATTTTACAATACATTTTAAATTTTTTTGTTACTTTAAAAAAAGCACTAGACACCCTAGTAAACATTGTACCTATTGTGTAATTGAATTAACGTAATGTAAATAAAAGTGTATACTATACTAATAGTGTTAATATTAACGAGTCTTTTGGTTTGATCTTTGAATTGAATGAGAAAAAGATAGTTTATACATTAAAATAATCGATGAAAGTTAGCTACGAAACACTTGTGTAAAATATTGGAGGTTCGCCATGGTGGTTAAGAAGGGTGTAATTTAAATTAATAACTTAACTCTTGATTACATTTGTGTATAGGTACGATTTATTGCATGATCAATGCATTTTGATGGATAAAAAAAGAAATAATATGTATTTTATTATAATTATTTTAATTATACTTATGATTTAGTCTAAAAGATATGAAAGACACTTATCCGTATATTTTGAATACAGGTTATTTTTTTTAATAATTATAAAATAACAATTTGAGTGAGAGTCAGATAAATAATATTAATAAATAAAATATATACAATAATTTTATGTTATTATTAAGAACTTAATAATTGTAAAACCAAATCCTAACTTTTATAATATGCTACGCGATTGTTTGTGTGTATGTGTGTGTTATACTTTATTGAAATAACTACATGTCTTAAAATTTTATAAAATCCACATTTCAATTACAGTTTTTTCCGAGACGTATAATAAAATAAATTTCAAATTCCCAATTTGACATCTTATGGGTCAAAAACCCCAGTTGTCCCTTTTTTTGAAAATCAAACGAGTTAGAGAATTTAAAAAAGTACATTGTCCCTCTTTTTGAAAATCAAACGAGTTGGAGAATTTAAAAAAATATATATCCCAATTGTCTTTTTTTTGAAAATCAAACGAGTTCGAGAATTTAAAAAAATATATACGCTGATACGGATTTTAAAATCATAAACATTATCATAAATTTAAATTTAAAAAAATTATATCTTTAGGGTCAAAACCACAAATTACCCTTTCTTTTTTGTAATGAAAACAACCCTAAAATTTCAAAAATTTATAAGTGGTACAGTTGTATCCTATTAACACCCACTAAAAATTTCGATTCGAATAAGTAAGGATGTAATTTCTAATATAATGTCAATATTATAATATTCATTAAAATTATATTTTTAATTTAAATATATGATTATTTAATAGGTGGCTCCAGTTATAACACAATGAAGATGATACAAGTAATATAATAATAATAAATAATAGTAATAATAATAGTGGCTCAGTGGATCGAAAACGTGTACAAACTATGTTGGCTGTGTGGGAGTCGATGCATTGGGAGATATTATAACTGAACAATGCGAAAATTCAAATATAAATGTAAATTTGGACCGTGTAAGCAACAAAACCGGTTATTGTTGTGTACTAATTTCTAAAACGAACAATACTAGGTATCCAATTACAAGTACTTGGTTTAATGGATATTACTTTCACGGTTATTTTATGGCTCCACCATCTTTGGTGATTTTACCATGTACAGTTTGTTTATTTAAATTAATTTCTAGTTTATTTATTTTCGATACTAAATAAATTCTTGAAAAAACCTATGATTAGGGTAAATATTGCCATTTTTTTATTTTCATTATAGATAATTTCATAATTGAAATTTTTATAGTTTCATTAGATTTACCATTTTTAATTATGTAAATAAAAAATATTAGTTACCCAAAATAGTTAACTTAATGATTTAAAATATGCAATAATGCTTTGTATAAAATAATATTAATATGATATTACGATAACTAAGAGACACATTTCCCTTTATTTTTCAGAATATACATTTTGCAATTTGGTCTATCATTTAAAAATAAAACCTAACAGAAATTTTTTTACAAATGTAAAAATGTCTTTTGTAATATATGCAAGTTGTAATTCGTATAATTTAGATCCATGGTGACGTATTTGGGTTCCTCTCTAGATATTTGTGATGATTTCATGTCACAAGGTGTGTTTACCGAGAGCTTATTTAACAGTGATCTTTTTTATATAACGGTAATTTATATTATTTGAGTACTAATCGAGTCTTAGGGTTATATATTTTTATTTAAATCAGATATTTTACTCAATTATGCCAAGGAATGTTTCGAAATTGGTATTCAAGTGTTTTATAGTATTGCTGCAGAGTATATATGTCAATCCATTCCAGAGGAGATTGAACAATTAATGGAGTATGTATATGTTGTAATCGGAAATAGAACAGTAATTTTAATTATCTATTAATATCAGCAACATTTAAATTAAACATTTTTCAGGAATTTCATTGTTTCGGTAGGGTGTTTGGCATAAATTGTGAATTTGATGACCTTCTCATGAAAAGGATATTTGAAAAACTAAAAGAAAAATACAATAGATCAATTGTACTAATAATGACGCGTGCTGAAGACCCTGTAATTATGGTTAAACCTAGCCAAATTAATACAGTAGATTTGTACACATGTAATACTGTCAATATACAATCTAACCAGATTATAGACACATGTGGAGCCGGAGATGCATTTGCTGGAGGTATTTAAAATTTAACTGATTAATTTGATTTAATCATTGATGTCACTAACTTATCGAATTGTATTTTATTATTAGGTTTCATTTATGGATATTTGCTTGATGCAAATGATTACGAAAAATGTATGCAAATCGGAGTTAAAGCAGCAAAGTACATATTAACCATGAATTCATTTCAAATTCAAGATGTAATACCACCTTTCATGTAACTTTTTGAATAAATTATTTGCGATTTACAAAGATGATTGATTATTGGTAGAATCTTTGTAAAACAATCTAAAATTGCTGTTCTTGCTCGTAAAAATTTAGTGATAATCACTGAATATCACTGATAATATTATTAGTATGCATGTATTAGTATTAGTCCCACCAAGGACCGTGGAGAGTGAGTAGGGTCACATGACCCGGCGATACAATCACGAAGGCCTACTATTTTAATTTATTCATAGTTAATGTTGGAAAATTTGTTGTGAAATTAAAAATGTAAATATTAATGAATGGGAACTAATATTCATCCTACAAATTTCAAAAAAAGTCAGAATTAAACGTAATTTTTAAACAAATTTAGACTTAGTTTTATTGATTTTTTAAAATACTGTATGTATTAGGTAATGTAATGTTTATAACGTTAAAATGCAAGTTTTCAGGTAATTTATGATAATGCTCATTATTTTAAATACGTTAAATTCTAACATCTAACATTAATAGCTAGAATTTGTGTTTTTTAAAATTCGAAGACTTTTCATTTTTAAAATAAGGTTAATTGAGATTTTGGACGCGAAGATGCCAAATTGTTAATTTGAAATGTATTTTATGTTCTGAGCCGGAAAAAACTGACGTGGAATTTTTGCTTTGAAATTTCTGGGAATGTCATTTTTCGCAATAAACGGTTACATCCAAACAGATAGATAAACATTTAAGCCACTTTTAATTTATATAAGTAAAAATTTAACCATAATTAATTATTCAATTAAATTATTAAACTAATTTAGATATGATCAAAGGTAGTCGATTTTCTGGTACTACCCATTTTTTTAAATAAATAAATGACTAATTTTTAAAATATATATGATTGCATCATTTAAAAGTTTACAAGAAATGTCAGAATTATTTTCATATTTTGTTAAATTATACGGTATAATAATGACCATGAAAATTGTGAAAGATCATTTTCCACATTAATTAATGTTATTAAAGTTGAAAATATACATGTATGTTGAAAAACTATAAACAAATGTAAATCATATTTGTTTGTTAAATTTAATTTAATTTTAATTCGTACCAATTTTATTTGTAAAAATGTACTTGCGTAAAAAAATAGTTAAGAAATATAAATAGTATCTACGGTAATAAAATATTCACAAAAGTAATGAATTAAATTTTATCATTTTTAAATACGTTTTACTCTTAATATTATAAACTTAACAAATTTTTTTTACAATAGTACTTAAAAAATATTTAAGTAGAAGCATTTAAAATATTTTGACCCAGTTCATATAAATTCATGCCTTTTTTTGAAATTATATAGTTTTTTTAAAAATGACGAAAAGTTTGTCCGTGAACTGTGTCTAAAATAAACGATTTTTTATTGATTTTTTTTAATTAATATGATAAGTGTCACATGATCTATGTTATATCGTATGATTATGTATTAATGTGATAAGAAATGCATGACAACTACGGGAAAAAAGGTTGCCATATTTTTTTACTATGAAAAATGTTAGGAAAACAGAAAAAGATAAAGACGCGGAAGTTTTTTGTGACGAAAATAAAAATATTCTATATCATTTTACATTTTGTTATCAGAGGGGTAAAATGTCACTGTAATTAAATTGATTATTTATTCATGTTTTTGGATTAGTCAAAAAAATAATAGAAAAGGAATTTTTTCATTCACAGTTGGTAAAATTGGTTTTTTATTTTGTGGTTGGATTAGTAGTTTTTTCTCGTAAGATTTGATAAAATCGAATTTTAAAAAAAAATATCGGAAATTGATTTTTAACCTTAAGTTAATGTTTAATGGTTGCTAAAATTGAATTTTTTATTTTGGGTTGGATTAAGATGTTTTTCTAATAATGATTTTTTAAAATCATTATTTTTCATTAAAAATAACAAACAAAAAATCGTAGAAACGAACGATGGCCGTTAATCATTAACTTAATGGGAAACTAAAAATTGTATACACAAATATACGATTAGCCTTTCAAAAATTTTGATAAAAAACCTGTGTACTATATATTTATTAAATAATTACGTAAAAAATTTTTAAATAAATTTTTCAGTGTGTTTGCCGCATATTCCAATTTATTGTTTGATTTAATTATTTCACATTTCTGAGTAGAATGTGACAATATACGAGTCGATTTAATTGAAGTCGGTTCAAAAGTAGTCAAAATAATTACTTGGCTTTTAGTAGTAGATTTTAAAGAAGGAATTATGGACGTTGATGTAGTTGTAATTGTAAGAGTTGTTTCTGGATTAGAAAACGATGAAGTGGTGAAAATATTTGTAGTACTGTAATTCGAACTAGGCGACAAAGTGGTTGAAGTGAATCCAGTTGAAGAGGATTTTTCACTTGTGGATGTCAACGGCGTAGACGAATAGATAAACATACTATTCATGATACTGTTTGTGACAATATGTGTTATTGTTGTAAATGAGGAAGTTGGTATTGTGGGAGTAAATGCTTTCTGAGTTGTGCAGCTTGTTTCTGGATTAGAGCTAGATGAACTAATGAAAGGGGTTGTAGAGTTTTGACTTGTATTTTGATGGGATGTCGTTGTAGAGGAATAGGAAACTGTGGCGGGTGTTGTTATTACTGTGGAAAATGTCGAAACGTTTGTTGTTTTAAAAGTAGTTTTACTGGTAGTATTCGAGGTATATGGAAATGGTGGTGTAGTCAAAGGGTTAGTATTAGTTGAAACAATAGTAGATAAACTGGAGCTTGATGTTAATTTAAAAGCGATAGTATTTGTAGTTAATAATTCACTAGTAGTTGACGTTAAAGCTATTGCCCTAACTCCCAGCATTTTTGTAGAAGATAACGAAATACCAGTGTTGGACATGCCACAACACGATCCATCATCTTTAACTATAATATTCAAAATGTACTCATCAATATTATCTTCATAGGGCTGCACTATAGAAACTGCACCGGTAACATTGTCTATTTGAAATCTATCATACGGATAAAAGCTATTCAGGTTTATAGAAAACGTAATGTTGTCTAAATCAGCATCTGTCGCATTAACTTGGTATATAATCGAATTTACTTTTATATTTCTATCTACGTATACAAAATCATTTGAACTATTAAAAACAGGTACATTATCATTAACATTTATGATATAAATTATCAATAACGTGCTCGATGTTCTTGAGGGTGTGCCGCTATCCACTGCTGTCACGTTCAAGTTATATTTAGGATCATCTCGTATCATTTCATAATCGATCGAATTAAAACTATATATGGATGCAATATTATTTTTAGAAATGATATAAAAATCCGTATTATTAATTGAAAAAGTAATTTCAGCATTAACGTTGCTGTCATTATCTACTGCCGAAATATCAATAATTGTAGTATTTGTATTATTTTCTTCAAACATTGTAACATAGTATAATTGTTTAGTAAAAGTAGGTGTATTATCATTAATATCAAGTATTTGAATATTTACAAAGTGACTCTGAAATATGGTAACAGAATTTAAAATTTTTGATAATTTAACTTGAAAATGGAAACTGTTTGATGAATTTTCAAAATCAATAATATTATTCAATGATAATATCCCCGTTGTAAAATTAATCCTAAAATTTTGAGATTCATCAATATTATTTACATTTGGAATAGTAACAATTGAAGGTGAATTAATAATTGTATCAACTTTGAATATTTCAAATAAGCCTTGACCATTTAAATTGAATAAACTTTTAAAGTTTGCAATTTCAGATCCAATTGGCAATTCTTCTATAATGTTAAATTGATATTTAGAAGTATTGTTTAAAGACATTGCCAAAGGTTTATGATTATTGACAATGACTATCTTTAATTTTAATACTTTACTTTTTTGGATAGATGAAGATGCCACGTCTTGAATAGATATTCCATAATTATAAACCAACTGTTGAAAAGGACTTGTCATTACATTTTCAATAATTCCCGAATTTGAATCAATTGCAAATCTGTCACTATCACCATACTCAAATTTGTATATTAATTTTGAATGGTCGTCGTCGTCTCTTCCTATGATGTGATGTACAATTCTAATAGATGTGTCTGAATTGTTAATTTTTATGACAAATGGGTCTTTATAATTCAAAAAAAATGGAATTTCATCATTTACATCGATTATTTTTAATATCACAAACACGAGTGTTTCAATAATAGTTCCATAATTGTATATATCATCTTTTCTAAGAATTATTACTGGTATTACAATTTTTCCATATTTGTAATCATTTTCATAATCTAATGTATAATTTGATTTTATGTATATTTTGCACGGATCAATATCAATAAATTTTAAAAATTTTGGTGTTTTTCTAAATCGGATTCTATCCAGTTTGCATGTACTTTTTTCAGAATATTTTGTTAAATCAGCAATCATTCCAGTTTCATTTTCTAATACATCCAAATTTACGTATATTATACCATTTGTATTTCTATATGTCTTGATTAATTTGTTTTCATCATTTTCTACTCCAGACATTAGTAGTATCATAATTAATTGTAATAATTTCACCATTCTTAGTCACATTTTATTAAATCTTTAATCCTTAAATTGTTCAAATCATCAAACTTCATGTCATATTACATTCATATGTACATTGTACACTTTATCTTATTTATAATAAGATAAGTTACATTATTTATAAATTTAAAATAGTCATTAATACTTATTAACCTAAATATAAACAATTATGTATTATTTCAATGTACAAAAATGTTATTAGATAGGATAAGTTGAAATGTAACAAAATATTATGTACTAGCTTGACTGTTATGTACTTCGTACAAACAGCATCCTAGTTCTGCCGAGGGCGCACATTTTTATTCTACCAGAAAAATAAATTCAATAAGAAAATTTAATCTAAAAATTCTACTATGCAGTATTATAAATCATTTAAAGGCTGGTTCCAAAATCGTTACGTGGACCCGTCATATCACATTACCTTTTAATTTAAAATTAATTATTCCACGTTAAATTTATTTTGTTGACATTCTTGTATATAGAATTTTAAAAAAAATTGTTATCCCATTTTTTTAAATTACACAGTACAACACTCCAAAAAAGAGATTAATCAAATCTATATAATTATGATCTCATCATGATAATATAATGACTGATAAAATATTAATAGATAATTAGATCTAGTTTCCGAGATATAGGCCAAATAAAATTAACCAATCAAAATTGAGTTGCTATTTGGATATGAGATGAAATAAGTTTAAATTGATAAATATGAATTGCAACTGTCAAACAAAAAATTCAAATAAATTTTGTTTACTTTGCGGATCTTTTTTATTTAAGATCGTTTTAAGACAAAGAAAAAATATTTAATTCATGATACAAACAAGTGTGGCGAATTTTATAAAAAATTTTATGGTCGAATACCGAATATCGAATACATGGAAAATGGATTCCTAAATATATTTGCAATTTTTGTTATGTGAATTTGATGAACAGTAAAAAATATTTCAATACTGCAAGAATATGGACTATACCAAATTGTAAAAGTGAACAACTGGAAGATTTACCCTACATTGTCATCATCAACAATCCCATATATTAATGAATCTAAAAAGAAGTTGACTACCTCATCATCTTATATCGATACAAGTAATTCTTCTGATTTATTAAATGACCCCAGCTTTACTAAAGAAGCTCATTATCCAAATATGGAGGATTTAAACCAAATTGTCACTTTGGCCAATATGTCAAAAA
>LWCA01000387.1:0-29267 GCA_001642005.1 Intoshia linei | reverse complement strand
CTGGTAGTTATTGAAATAAAGTGGAACACACACACTCAGACATAAACAAATATTGGGAAGCTTATTATATAAGTTAGGATTTATATTATGTTAATAATTTATATATAATTATATAATACAGTTTTATCAAAAGCTAATAATTTTTAAAATTTGACACCCTAATGTACATTAATATAAAACAAATTTGAAAATAAAACTATTCTTAAAATCAATAACCCTCCAATTTTAAAATATTTTCCAGATTGAGAATCCCTGTCATTTTGCCTTGATAGTTCTATAAAAGGGGACTTTTCAGTGATATGATAATAACAAGATAACTTATATAATAATTTAATACAAATGAATATTAAAAGTTTTAATTTAAATAGAAATTGATATGAAAAATGATTCAATAATATCTCAAATTTCCTCAAATACGTTGAACCAACTTACAGATTCATCGGGTTATTCAGAAAGGAACTCAACTAGTAATAATGCAAAGTTAGTTGCTATACAATTATTTTGCATTGATGAAGTATATGAATGTCGTTCTCATGACTTTATGTATAGAGTTTTTGATTTATACCCTGAATATGAATATTGCTTCATTGGAGTTCCTCACAAAGTTTCATTTTTTCCTCTGCTTGAAAGATTTGTCGTAATAATTATTATACATGTATAATATAATAATGTATTTTATATGATACTTTAATGTATTAATACGTATTAATATATCGAATACATGCTATTAATAATCAGGTTTGGACCCCGTTTATTTTAATATATTACACCAGCACCAATCCAAAATTTGATGAAACCGGATATACTTATACATGTATGTATATGTAAAACATTTCCATGTAATATTTTGTATAATAATAAGTTGACATATATTATTCAATTAAGAATTCTAAATTATATTTTGTTACAATTTTCAATGTATTTTTCTAAAATACAAAATTTTTATTATGCCGGGATTGAGTAGTTCCAGTGAAATATAATTTATTTAGTAACTGGAAAGCAGCACAATATATAATAAATACCTGAAAAGTAACGATATTAAAAATTAACTAGACTTAAAATTAAGTCATTATCTTTTAAAATTAAATAGGGTTTTCTATTATTTGTTTCAATTAAAGCAAATAATAATTTCTAACATTGTTAAATTTAGAGAATTACACCCAGAAAAAGAAGCGTATATCCACACGAACTATATATTCTAGCGAAATGTTCCTTAAATGTGTAATTTTAATATATCAATACAATATTATAATTGTAAAATACATTAATAATTATGGGTTGAAATTATTATAATATAATTATAGTATATATTAATTGTAATGTATGTATATGATTGTATTGTCAGAGCTTTTAATTATGTATAACATACATGTATAATATATAATATTCACTATAAATTATAATGTACAATGTACATATTATTTCGGTGGCTTTTCTTATACATTAATGCAGTGGTTCTCAATATAACCGTCAACAGTATGCTTTGAATTTATTAAAATATGTTTAGTGAATTAAATATCAGCGAACCTCTAGAGAAGGATTGTGATAGAATTGAATATTTTATTAATACAATAATACAAAAATCAGAAATTTGTAAAGATTTGAATATGTTTTATAAAACTAGATCTAATGAGGTAATTCCAAAAAAGAAATTTAATTACATAATTTAATATAAATTATACATGTATAAATCTAATATATAATGATTATTCGAAGAATCGTAAAATTCCAATTAGAATAATTCCGGTTAATTTAAAAGGAAAATTTAATATTACTGACAAAGTCCTTTAAAACCCTTCGTTGAGAATATAATTATATATAATAAATTTTGTGAATATTTATCAATATGTAATGAATAACAATAAGTTTAATATTTTTAGAATGGTATGAAAATGAAATGTTATATCTGCACCGTAAATAAACAGATTGTTGGAATATGCATGATTCAACAGGAATATCAACATGTATTTTTAAAATGTTTAAAAAATAATCCCCATTAAAAATGTTTTGTAATGCAAGATCACAAATATTTTTTATTCTGTAATGTAATTAATTCATGTTCCTATCTAATGTAGTGTTTGTCAACCTTTTTTCATTAAGTAGATCTTAGAAGCAATTAAAAAATTTTAGCGTACAAGCATAACAAAAGAGTAAACATTTTATATTTTTTGGGTGCTTATTGAAAATTTTTACTATATTTCAAGATTTTGCAAGGAATAGCTGTAAATTTAAGAAAAAAAATTATTTTGGTTCAAAAAACAAAATGTCTGATTTAACTGACTATGTGAAATGATGTATATCTCGTTTTTATTTTTTCGCTGGGTGTACTAGTGCATCATGACGCACCTTTAAGTAACACTGATCTAATGTATGTACTGATTATAAGATTATATTAATATAAAATGAAATAACACCTTTGTTTATTTTTTTAATCTAAAAATGAGGAATACTGTAAAACCTAAATTAAAATATATCTACCTGTTAGTAAATAGTATAAGAAATGTGGTTATATAATCAGTGGCGGCTTGTAAACACAATAATTGGTAAGAATTTTTTTTATGTTTCATGTATTGAATTGTAATAAGCTTATTACATTGTTTAATTTGTGAATTTCAGAATCCACATTTTAATTTAATATTTAAATATATTTAGAATATAGATTACATTCGATCCCACTATGAAATAGACACATTTATAGATTCTGAACAGTACAAACATCAAGATCATATGTACTTGAAAAATTTTGTTATGAATCCTGCTTTTAACGTTTATTCTAAATATTTTTTGAAGGTATTGCTCACCAAGCAATAAACATTTCAATATAAATCCATTTAGTGTGTCATGATTGAATCAGAATCCTTTTGTCTTTATCATAAGTTGAATAACACCGAAGAAAATGTACTTGTTAATAATTATTATATTATAAACTCTAAAAATATTAATAATGAAAATAAGTAACTCAATTAGTGGGGTTATTGAATCATTTAATCTATTAAAATATATTAATTTGTCTAATTGATTTACATGTTACATATTATAAATAATTATATATTATGTATAAATAATAATATATCCGTAATAGGGTGTCCACTTTTCATATTTTTCAAAATTACAAAACGCCATTTTTTATATAAATTGTTTTTTTATTATAGAATTGATGTTCATATGTAGTAATGTTTAATACCAGTATTGTACAATGTATAATAATAATAATAAGAAGGCTGTGCCGTTCAAAATACAATTTAAATGAAAACATTCATCTATTAATTTTTTACATGAATGTAAACTAAATTTACCTACATTTGTTTTAAACTTTAAAATTTTTCAAAATGTGAAACATCACAATAAATGGGTTATTATATTTTACAAATTAACTAATGTAATTTTTATATGTTTACTGTATCTTCAAATAATTGTTATAGTTAATCGTCACTTGTTTAAATCAAATGATTATTGTACCGTCAATAAAAACAATAGATTATGACATAAAAAAGTTGAATATCAATTGCCCACGAGAGGAAATAGTGCAACCACATGATAATAAACACATTCTATATCATTTGGCTATGAAACAAATCTATGACACCAAAGTAATCTATAATATACTGTTTTATTTTATTACCGGTTGACACATATTATACATGTATAAAATATATCAGTGATTATTAAACTTTTTTTACACATTTAGCATTAATTAAATATTTTGGGCGGGTACCATTTAAATATATTAAATGTATTATAATAATAAATATTCTAGCCAGAAATCAGAAATAATATCTTAAAGCAGTGGTTTCCAACTTTTTTAGATTTTCGACTCTTAATAAAATTGTAATAAAAATGTTTGTGTATGAATATTATTTTTATTATTATCTATAAACTATAAAAATATTCAAATTCTCTCGACCCACCGGCTGGAAACCACTGTCTTAGAGTGAGCGACAATTAATAATAAAATTTAAAACTTAAACTATTTTAAAATAATTATAGAATATTTGAAAATTATAGCTTGAGGAGTTTTGGCAATTTTAATAATTTCAGGTCGAATATGAAACAAAGATATTTTCATGTCTTCAACATATTAATTTCTATTTCTTGTTTGTGTTTAATATTAGCAATGCTTGAAACTCTTAATTTCAAATTTAAAATCGTTTAAAATTTATTTTAAATTTCTCAGTGCGCACTTGAATTTTCTGAGCGCGCATTAGTGAACGCTGATGCATCTATTGAGAATCACTGATGTATATCATTGACATATGTATTAACCTGTGTCCAAAAACAACTTTTTTTGAGTAAACAAAAAGTAGGCCACGGGAACAATGAGTCCACTGTCAGAAGTCACAGTGAGAAATCACTTTTAAGCATGATGCAACTTTGTGGCCACCATAATATATTTTTATAAATTTAATGTTTTTCAATTCAAAATTTTTAAAATACAAAAAGTTGGTTGTCATTGTAAGAATTGAAACATTTCAATCACACCGTCTTGATCGCAATGAAAAATTCAAGTTTACCATATGATTACTTTTATTAGTTTTAATAAGGACACGTGTTAATATTTATATTGTATATAATATAAATAATATATTATATATATCAAACAATGTTAAAACTCAGTTTTAGGTTGTTTTTTTATTATGCATCACATTTAAATATACTATTTTATGTAGTATATCACAAAATTTTGAAATTTAAATAAACATTAACATTGGTATAAAAATTCAATTTGCTTTTAATTAAATTTTTTTTAATATTGATTTGTTTGACGTGACCAATATTTGTACTAAAACATAATCAAATTTTTTATAGATGTTGGTTAATCTCAAAATTGTAGTTGTTGGTGCATCAAACACTGGATTAAAATTATTGCAAAATTTTGTTTACCAGTAATCATTAAATTTAATATAATAATATTATTAATGAATTGAATATTATTTATTATTATTATTTATTAACCCAATCAGTATAATTTTTTCTTTAGACATCACATCAGATTTCATAATTTAACTCTTATATCAATTCATCCTATTACTAATAATACAGAAACACTTGTAACAAAGTAATTTATTCATTTTTAAAGTAAAACGTGTCAATGTAATTTAGAGATGAACATTCGTCAGATCATTCAATGTATTCATTAATACACTCTGCTGTGAATTTTGTTTTAGGTAGCATAGTTTCCATTAATAGGTAATTAATAACATGTTATATATGATAATTTCCGCAAGATGAGTATTTCAGCTATGACTGTTCGAGGAAAGCTTTAAAAGTGTTAATCTTAACTGTATATCAATAAATTTATTAACACATGATTCTAGATCAGAGACGTAAGACATTTAATTTGCTAGGCAGGTTAAATGTGAAAATAATTGTTACGTTGGTGGTACAAAAAAAGGTTTACTCAAACCATTATTAAGACACCTTAATATCATAATACATAATTAATAATTATATATTTAATGAGGACGTCATGGTAAATAAAATCTGTAATATAATAAGATTTTTTATCAACCTATATAAAAGAACGAAAATATAATATCTAAATTATATTTCATAAAATTGTAATCATTTTACATTGACTCGATTAAACCCATATTTATATTATTTGTTTACGACAGGTTCATTTATTTATTTTTTATAAATATCAACAGTGAAAACTCATGACTTAAAACGTTTATCATTTCGACGAAACAAGACATTGTTAATTACACTAGTCTACAAAATTGAGTTTTTTTGATCTGGATCAAATCATAATTTTATCATATATATTATCACTTATGACAAATATGACATACTCGTTATGTCATAACGCTTATTGTGTGACTAACTTTTTGAAACAATCAAGTAATAAGATTCGTTGATACATGTATATGCAAATTTACATTTTAATCATTTTATATGTGAATTTAATATAATATACAAATATAGAATAAGGAATTTTAATATATAATTTTATCTGCAGTTAATTTTTCATTTTGGATCAGTGTTATATTGTTACATTACAAATTGCATGAATTATTTTTCGAATTGTTAGTCTTATTGTTTTTACTAATTATTAAAGTTTTGAACCATATTTCTAGAAAAATTTAACCCTTGATTAAACAAATTTGATCACAGGTCATTTACCGGTAATGAAAAAACCGTTAAAATGTAATGTACTAGTCAATACAGGTCAACATTTAATGAAAACTTTTAGGAAAAATAAATCAGTGTCTGTCTTAAATGATGAAATTAAAAGCATTGTATATTATGATTATTTAATTTTAACAACTGGTCAACAATACGTATTCTCAGAAAATGAATCATTGGGTACAATCAATTTAAATAATGTTCGGAATGCATTTTTGGTTAATGATAGTTTTGAAGAATCCATCTTAAGGATGTATGTGACACAAAATATAGCAAGAAAGAAATGTAATTCAATGTCAATATTTTATTTTTACACATTTTGTTTGTATACAATGTTTTTAATTTATATCGCATTGGTTCACAATGAGTGGGAATTAAGGGAGTCGAAACGACCCGGTTCCAATTCTTAGTTCAGAATATATTATCTGTAAAAAGAAAATAGATCTATGTATTTAAACTAAAAATAAATAAACGTCTTTAGTATCAAGTAATAATTTGTCGATAATTTTGTATTGTTTGCCCACCCTACATATATCACTAGGATATTTATATATTCTGTACATTTTTCATTGATCTTTAACCAATCGACTTGACATATTCATATTTATATTTCATAAAAACCTAATTACTCGTTATGTATTTATGTGGTTGAGATTCCAACTAACCGTTTTCTAGTCGTCACGTTAAACAAAATACACCTCAGAGGTAACAGTAGTTTAGTAGAATCTCAAAAATGAACGTATTATTTTTACATTTAAAAAAAAATGGGGCTTTAATTTTAAATTTAATATTATTATTTTAGGTAAAATTTACAATTACTGTAACAGTTTATTTTGTATTTATTATAATAAAATTATTTGAGTAATTTAGTAAATGTTGTGATATATGGAAATGAAATTGACGTCTATACATGTATCAAAATGCTAAATAAATGGGGAATTGATTTAATTAATATTTACAATATCTATCCGGACACAGTGGTATAATTACAGTAAATTAATAATTTTAACAAAACACTTAGATAAACAATGAAAATAATATTGAATTACGACAATTTACTAGATTATTGTTTGATCATTTGGAAATAAAGCAATATTGCATTAAAAACGACAATATAAGTTTTGAATTAGACAAAATAGGAAATATAAAAGAAATAAGATGGGGAGAATTAAATAAAAGTTTTATTGATTGTGATGTAATTTATATTTCAAACTTTTTAACATTTTTCAATATTTAGATTTATATTTCTTTTGAAGAAAAGCACATAAATTCAAATATTTTTAAAGGTTTCTTTATTTTAATATTTTAATTATAAAAATGTAAATATAGCTTTAAATGATGCTTGCTTGGTGTTTGACGGGCGATTAGTTATCGATAGAACATTTAAAACGGATGATAATTTTATTTATGCTGCTGGACCTTTAACAAAATATAAGAGATTATATTATTCAGATTTTTTTTTGCATGAAAACTTTAACTCTAACGAAATTGCACTTAAAGTAAGTTTCTATCATTTATATCATCATTTATGTGAAACATTTGTAATTAAAAAAAGTATATACACTAGTAAAGTGTAAGAATGTGTAAAATGTAAAATGTAGTAAAGTAATAAACAGTTAAACATGATAATAACGAATAAATGCAAATTTTTTACAAGGTACATGCAATAAAACATTTTTTTGTAAATACAATCGTCATTCAAAATATGAGCTTCACCATATATATAATAACTAGGTTGACTGTTAATTACTACGTACAAACATCACCTAGCTCCGCCGAGGGTGCATTTTTATTCTACCAAAAAAATAAATTCATGTTGAAAATATCAAACTATTCATTCTGAGATGAGGTCAGCGAGCTCAACACATCTAATTATATTGTTCGCCAATTACTAATTTTTTCAATAAATTTAGATATTATATGATATATATAATGTATAGTTTACTAACAAGAGGGCCAAGGTATTAAACATTTTTTGCGACTAATGGTTACTGAGCAATAACGGAGGTTTTATATAAAAGTCATACAAAATAAAGTTTTTTGAGTGAATAACGAAATAGGTACATATTTAAGGCTCTACTGTAATTATATTATAATGCAAATAAAGGGGTGTCCTGTATATTAAAGGATCACTTTAGTAATTATAATTATAATACTGCGCTAAAATGGGTAAACATTTAATGAAATTATTTGTAATATAATGATAGTAATTATAATGATTGTATTGTTTATTTTATTATAAATATTCTAGTTATCATTTGTAATTCTGACACTTTTGGATCCTATAGTATTTAATTTAAATGATATAAATACGTACTGTGGCTATCAGAATGAACATAAAGATTGCGTACTAAATGATTTTGTTGATCCCGTCATACATTCTGCTGAACTTGTGAATAAAATAAATTACTTTCATATAAAAAAACCATACGAATCAAAATTAAAAAAAATCGGATTAAAAGATAAAGTAATTACGTTAATTTGAATAGATATACATTTTATATTAAAATATGATGCAATAAATTATTGTAATCATTATAATATAATGTGTATTGTTATTGATATTATTATTTTATGTTGAATTTAGAATACTTATTATATAACTGGGTCTTTAAAAGAAGTTGAAAACGTTAATTTTATGAAATTAACAATTGATGAATATAATACTATTTCAGAAATTGTCTGCATATCACATAAAGTAATTAAAATATAAAAATAAACAATTTAAATTTAGACTATACCGAAAAATAATATAATTGTCATGTTTAATCATCATCAAATTTTATTTAATAATTTGATTTCAAGGTTTAAAGAAGGATTAATAACAGATTTTTACGAGTATAATGAAATATGATAATAATAAACATTTAAAAATTTAGATTTTTCTCTGATTCATGGGCAACAGCAATTTATCACTATCAATTTAAATATTTTCTACAAGAAATCAGAGAATATACGTTAAATTATAAATTTAATAATCACAATGAAAATTTTGTAGAAGAAATTATGGAGTATACTCACGATGACAGACAAGTAATTTTGAATATTAATTTACTTTTTAGTTATTTCGTTTAAATTTTTAGATTAGTGATTTTCTGAAATCAAAATACGAAAAAATATTTATTGAAAAAAAGATGGATATAAATATTAACAATAAATTGTTAAAATTTATACGAAATCGAAAATTTGTTTTACCAATGTATGCCGAACCTAACATGATATGAATAATTAAACAATAAATACATTTCAATTCATGCATTTATTTCCATTTAGTTTTAGTTTGTTATCGGAATTCAATTTTATAAATTTTAAACAAGTTCATCGATTAGGACAATTCTTTGAAAAATATTTTTAATAGAAAATAGGAAAAATGTACACCAAATTTACAAATACATGTATTTAATATTTAATTCTATTATTTCTAGTTTGACAATCAGACAATGTTTCACTTTCCTTCCCTTTCTATTTTAATTCGGTAAATTAATGTTTATTGACTATTATCCTAGAGTCGGTAATCTAGAGCTATGATTATCTTAATTTGGAAAACTTATATACACATTTCATGAAAAAAATATTTATTATTTTTATTTTTGTTAAAAATACATTAATCAAAAAATTCAACATTGAACAATTGTTTGAAAATTTTATAACTTACAATATTATACATTTTATATGGATATTCAATTACTATTATTTATATTTAATGAATGTTTCCGATTAATTATAAACAGGCAAAATTCAATCAATCAACACCGGTAAACAAATTTGTATTAATTCATAATAAATATAATCAAATCTAAATATGATTCAAAAAAGCTAATTATACAATAGATTGAAAAAATTATAACGTCACTTTTATATTTATAAGATACTTACTATAAGTTTCTAAGTCTGTTTAAAATCTCTAATTATTGTAATTATATAATTCATTTAATAATGAAAATATTACTCCCAAATATAATATTATTTTAATGTCAAAATAAATTAACCCAAAACAACAATGATATAATTAGTTTTTATCGTTTCAATGTATTTATATTGAGTAATTTATTAGCAAAAGTCAGGTTAGTTGATTTACCAAATAAATTCAAACAGAAAAAACTTGGACAATATTTTGTAAATATAGCAAACAAAGTAAATTAAAGTATCACTATAGATTTTGACATAAAATCTTAAACGTTTACTTGAATTTAGATATTATTAAATGTCATAAAATGGCACTTAAAAACAGAAAATTTTATAATTATAAACTCAATACAACCGAATCCAAAGAATCTCAACCAATTTACGTGGAACAATACTTACTTACGGCAGGTGGTCACAGAAAAATAATTGTTTTAGATAGTAAATATATCTGCAAATTTTTTAATAAAAGAGAGTTGTTATTCTATATCTATATCCACCCAGAATTAAAAAATTATATATGCCAGTTCATAGGTATATTAATTAAATATAATATTTAATTTTTAAAATAATATCTAAAGTAGAAAATATATACTATTATCTTGATTTAACAGACATCATTATGTCTTCCGACAAAATAATTGTTAATTATAAAAATGAATTTATTTACAATATATTAGTTTTTATATAATAATAGATTAAATCATTTAATAAATTAGACTATGTAAAATTAGTGTACCAATTATCTACATAATAACGATAAATTATACTATAATACTTTTTAATGTAATAATAATAATATAATTTAATCGTTTTAATTAAATTAAATCAGTGAGTCTTAACGTGAGTGGTAACTCCCACCTAGGGGGGTTGCCGCTATAGGAGTAGAAAAAAGAACGCTGTACTAAATTTGGTAATTTTATTATATGAGCCATTTTCTGTCATAATTTAAAAAAACGATACATTCAAATTATATGCTACCATATTTCTTTTTACGTTTTTTATTAGTTTGATTCGTATATTTTCAGGATATTACAACATTATTATAGAAAATTTAATATTAAGGTTCTATTAAGATATTATGACATATAAAAATAAAATATAATATATTTTAAAATACATTCTGAAAAGTAATGCATCATAACTACACTATTTCTCATTTTCAATAATCATTCAAATTTTAAAAGTTTAGAATGAAATACAAAAATAAAAATGTATAATAAATGTATAAAAATATAAATATTATAATGACGAATATGAACTGAATAATAATATCAAATATCCGATGAATAAATTTTTTTAAAAAATTAAAGCATTTATATAATATCATTGATTGTTGGGATTATTCGTTTATATAAAAAAATTATTATGAATTTTTAAATAAAGTTAATTAATAAATTAAGTAAACGGTGGTGGGTAATACAATTTAATAATAATTATGAATTATACGCGAATTTATTTTATTAATGTTATTAATTGATAACTCATTTATAATTTTTTCAAGGAATTTTACAAACAAAATGTGTTAAATCAAAAGAATATTTATATCAATTTTGGATAATTCAAAAAGATCGTAGTTATATTAAAACAATATTTTAAATGTACCATTTTATGTTTAGCAAAGGTAATTGATGAAAATTTCAATATTGGAGATAATTTTTCAGTTAATTATGAACAAAATAAAAGAAATTGGACATTGACTGAATTATTAAATTATATTCCAACAGAAGCGGGGAGTAAATGTAAATCAATTTTCAATATTTATACGATCATTCATGATTTAACTATGTATATAGAATATTACACCCATGCACCTATATAATCCAGAAAATAGTGAGACATTTTACTGGTTGGTTAACAGATTTAAGATAAAAATTGATAAAATCGCGTCAGGTTTGTCTCAAAATAATCCTAAATAATCACACCAACTATGAAAAAATTATATCTTAAAAATAATGGGAAGGCTCAAGGAATAATTTTTTTAGGAAAAGTAAATAGTTATCTCTGCCATTTGAATTATTATAATTAACTTAAAATATAATTAGTTAAAATTATTAAATTCGCTATTTATAGAATATTTTTAAAAAATAATAAAAGTAAAAATATACTATAAATAAAAATATAACATCAAAAAAGTCTTCAAATTAAAAGAAGATTGCTTCAATGTGATTGTTTCTAATAATATATTTCCCAATTATCAACTTTAGTGCGAATATTTAGTGGTAATGGAATTTTGACGATTTTAAATTTCTGTTTAAACGAATAAGTCTAATATATGCGTTATTTTAGAAATTTAGACAATGTTTGAAATATTATTTTATTATATTGTATTTTGCATAATTTATCGATTATTTAACTTTACACTTTCATAACCAACTATTTTTTATTTGTTAAAATATAGATTTTAAATTTATCTGAAATATTCACTCTAGTTTACATAATTATTGAAAACTTGCTACATAATTTATATTGTGTTTCATATTTGGATATAAAAATGGGTAAACGACAACATGGAGACGATTGTTCAGAAGAAAAACGAATAAATATGATTAGAAAATGTAAAATGTCATCCTCCTTCGCACTCGGGTATAGAATATGTGGATGTATTGTAAATTTTTTTAATTATGTTTTTTTATATTTACATTAGGGTGTTTCAAAATTAGAAAAAATTTTTTATTAGTAACAACTTCAGGTCACAAGTTATCAAGTTGTCATCCAGAACACTTGATAGAAAACAAAAAAAAAATTTTACAACGAAGAATTACATGAATTTGAATTCTGTACCACAATTTATAGTATACCAGTTACGGGTGTGACCAAATTTTTATATCAAAAGTACACCCACCATCCAATGAGCAATTTTGATATCTTCAATTTGCACCCAATGACACTTCATAGATTTTTAAAAAAAGGTTCGGGCAATGGCTTAAAAGTTTTAAACAATTTAGCGCTCATCGTAACTAAGTTTAATGAATTTTTATTGATTTAAGTATTTTTTTTCAATTTATTATATTAAATTTTTTTTTAATTTAAAATTGTTATTTATAATTAATTAACAGTTGGAAGCATTATATGGACGCATACATGCTATATTGGAAAGATTCATCATCATCTTTGTCACATTCATCTTTGTTAATAAATTAAAAAAATGGGATAGCAATTGTTTTTAAAATTCTATAAACAAATGTTAACAAAGCAAAATTAAGATAGAATAATTCACTTTAAAGTAAAAATTAATTAATGTGTTATGACGGTTTCACCTGAAACAAGTTTGGGTACCAGTCCTTTAAAGCTGTGGCCACGAAACGTCTTGATATGGAGGTCGGAATAAACACAAAAAAATCGACGGGTCCAGATGGAAACATACATGACGGTATTTTAAATTACGATTTAACATTTAAGTTAATGAATTAATAAGTTTCTCAAGATTTAGAAATAAAAAGTCGATAGTATATATTTAAACTCTAAGTTGATGATATATGATAATTTGTAGGATATTACCGGTGTATTTTGTAATAGATTTGTAGTTCGCGGGCCGGATAAAATTCAATTGCGGACCGTATTTTGGTGGGCACTGCTTTAAAGGATTGATAATAGTAAATAGTAGGATTTTTAAGTTAGATTTTCAACGTGAATTAATTTTTTTGGTAGAATAAAAATATGCCCTCGGCAGAATTAGGTGCTGTTTTTACGTAGTACAAAACAGCCAATCTAGTTTTTATATAAAATTAAAACGAATTGAACCTACATTTTTACATAGTTTGATACAGTGAAACACCCTAATATACATTTATTTAATAATTTATATTTATTGCATTGTAATTACTACATTATAAATGTATTATATTTTATATAATATATGAGCTATTTTCGAAAGTTCGTGAAAAAGTATATATAAAATATTTTTATGATATGAATAATATTATACTGTTACTATTATAATAGTAATAATAATAATTTTATAATAATTATTAGAACAATCTAACATTACTTGAATTTTTGCTGAGGTTGCATATTATTATTTTAATTAAATGGGATATCTGCGTTTGAAAACAGTATATTATATCATATATGATAAAAATAATGAATTGGTAAAAATGTAAAGTATTCATTGTAATTATAACTAATATGATATATTATAAACTAGAAATACGATATAAATAAAAATTATGTGCATACCGATAAATACCTCTGCCGAAAATTTACCATATATGAAACAGAATATTTTTTATCCAATTTTTTTGGAGAAATTCCATATACGAATATTGTAAAAAGTCAATTGAAAATACTCATATCTAAACTTTATAAAATTATTACACACCTAAAAGAAGATCCCACGATGCGACTATACTCTTCCTCTCTTTTCATTTATAAATATTATATATTTGATCTTGAATCTGGACAAAAATTTTTACAACTTGATGCAAAAATAATCGACTTTGAACATTCCACCAACATACATTTTTTAGATAAAGTTAAATACTATGAAGTAAATTTTTACTTTTTAATTTCAATAATTTTGATTGTTATAAACTTTGTCTAATTATGGTAATAATAGTTTGTATAATAATCAGTAAAAAAATTTTTGAAAAAATTAAGAAACAGATGGGTCTACAAGGTAAAATAAAATATCTACGAACAAAAATATTAATGTTAAAAAATTAAAAAAATTTTCTTAAAAAAAGGATTCTTTGTTACCTAGTTAAATTACAAAATTGTGCGCTAATATTCGAGATACTCTCTTAGAATCACCAATAATTACGATACTGAAATATACTTTTCAATCTTTTAATTAGTGGGACACCCTAATATACAATTATAATAATTTATCAATTTAAAAATGTCAAACAATGTAAGTTATAAATTATAACTTATAATGTAACTTACATTGTTAATAAAGATTATAATTTTTATCATCATGTAGTCCAGTTTTTATTGTATCAATACACATTTAATTTAGCCTGATGCCGGATATATATTTGGTCTTAAAAGTATTATCAAGTGTTTATCACATCACTCAAATTTATAATTTGTATAAAAATGTTATTAGATATATTGTATTAAATATACATTTTTATCGGTTTATATACTTTTTGTAATATATAATTTAACAATGTAATAGTGTATATAAAAAATTTATTTAGACTTAGGTTTATTATAATACCCATTATAGCCTAACTGACGATGAATTCTATCAAACTAATGAATCACTTTAATTAACAAATGCAAATATAACAATTAATTAAAAAAATGTTATCACCGATAAAAATAAAATTTATATTTTTTATATTACTACAAAAACATAATATATTATTTTTATATTTCATTGAATAATTTTTAATTATATAACTATTAATTGTGTTAAATCTACATATTATATATGTTATTAATAATTGCATAGTTACAATTGAATTAAATTGGGATATTCGTTATTAGTGATTACGCCGTTAATTGTAACGACTCTTATATCCACAGCTATTTTCGTGTTTGTTAATTACTACTACACATGAGTGGTTTTTGAACAATAAATATATAATTTAAATTTAACGTTACAATTTAAATGTACGTGAATCTTATGTGACAAATAATATATATTAGTTTATTATATGTATACAATTTGTAACTTTAATAAACAAAAATTTTTACATGTCAATTGAACCAGATTAATAATGGTGGTCAGTTTACCTGTAGTAAGTCATAACTACTGAGAAAACAAATAATATGTATACATTTATAAAATTTCTGCGAATCATTTAAAATTAATCAATTTGTATTGTACGAACATGAAATATTGTTATTGGGATCTGCTTAAGATTATTTTTGGGATTGCAATTTTGGTTGTCAGAGGACAAAGTAAATGTTCCGACTCTAAAAATATTGGAACAGAATTTTTTGTTATTCTAGAGGATGTGGATATTTTTGATGAACCCTCGCAAAATTATTTTACCATAAAACGCAAAAACACATACAAAAATTCAAATATTACAATCCAAGTGAAAATTAGTATAGCAGGACAATCTCATAAAATATCACATATCAAAAATTTGGACGCAAATACTTTATCAAAACAACAAATTTATGTATCAGACGTTGTAAGTGCATTATCTATTAATAATGCTAAAAGTCTCAATTTTAATTCTAGAATTATATTAATTCATACATCGGAACCTATTTTAATTTATCACGTTCAAATAGAAAATAAAAAATTATATCCGTGTACACATATTTACCCAATCTATCCAATTTCCAGTTTTGGAACTGCCTATAGATTAGTTATGGGACAGCAAAATACTAAAACGCCTTTGTTAAGAGATGGTGATCAAATGACTCAGGTAGATGAACGTTTTTCAGTAAAAATAGTTAATCTTCACAACTCCACTAATAGAGTGAAAATTACATTTCCAAACGATTTATATGGTAGTGAAATAGAATTTATGTATAACAAGGCAAAATTAGTGAACAATGAAGTTATAATTATGGACCCATCTACGTTTATTGAAATATTTATAAATGGAGCCGATGCCAGTGGTTTATTGATATTATCACATCGTTCAGTGGGAATATTTACCTCCAATTTATTAACACTTGTTCAATTTAATATGACCAATTTCATGGATAGGAGAGCTACTACTTGTCTTAAAAAAAAACAACTCTTATCTGAATCTACATTGGCAGGACGTGAATTTTATGTATTTAAACCCATAAGTGAACGTATCTTACAAAGTTATGACGTATTTGTTAAAGTTGTAACAACTCATATTACAAACGAAGAAACAATGTTGAAGGTATCTGATAATAAGCGAGAATATAATATTCACATTTCGACCAAAATATCAACAAAAATTAAATTTGAACCTTCTATAGTTCCACTTGATGATTATAGTGGTGTACGAATTTTTAGTGATAAAGATATTTTAGTGTCTCTGGTTTTTCAAAGAAAATTGAACCAACACGTCCAATCAAATAATTTCATAAAGTATGTTGATCAGATTAATACAATTAATATTCCACCAAAATCAAAATTACTTAATTCATATATTTATCTCATTCCTGGAGCACATGACATTAAACACATTTCTTATATTTTTGCAACCATCCACAAGGATTATTTAAATTCATTAAAAATTAATAATAATCCCGTTTTAACGCATCCGGACGTTGCTTATATTACAGATGCTCATCAGGAAGATTCAATGTCCACAGTATCTATAAGAGTCGATACTAACAAATTTTACATAATAGAAGCCGATGAAAGTTTTTCGTCATATTTTACAGCCTATTCTAATGCTACAAAGGCTCTTGTATCGTATGCTGGAGAACTCTGTTCTCATCCTTTCGAATATGTAATTAATATTCTATATATCAGGAAAAAAAGTTTTTATTGGAAAACTGCAAATAAAATAATTTTTTTTAATTTATATTTATTAAAATTAGTTTTAATAGCTTCATGACCCGTCAAACTACACACCTGTTTATACCTTTATATAAAAAATATTGAAAATTATAATAATTTATAGGAAAGTGGTATGAATGAACAAGAGGTCGATGAAATTAATGAAAATGAATCGATAAATGAATCTACTTATGGTTAGATTGATATTTTTTATAAATTAAAACATTTATAAATACTATAAATAAAAACTATAATATGGGATAATGACTAGTTATTAGATCTTAAAAAATATCACAATTTGAAGTGTTAGAACTCGGCCTATAATTATAATTAGTCCTTACTTATATAATATGCTTTGTTTGTCTGTTTTTATTTCAATAACTACCAGTCTTGGAATTTTATAGTTACATTTCTATTACAGTTTTTCGGGGTGAAAATAAGATAAATTTGAAACTCCCAAACTCACATCTTACAGGTCATAAAGCCCAATTTTTTTTTTTTAGAAAATCAAACGAGTTCGAGAATTTAAAAAAATATACACTCTGATACAGATTTTAAAATTATAAATATTATCATAAATTTAAATTAAAAAAATAATATATCTTCAGGTTCAAAACCCCAAATTACCTTTTTTTTTTTCATTTAAAACAAAAATAAAAACAAAATTTCAACTCCACAAATCAAGACATTCCCGGGATAAAATAATTGTTAACATATTATCAACCCATATTTTTCAAAAATTTCGATTAAAATAAAAATTGAAAATGTAAATATTATCCTACAATTTAAAAAAAAATGTGCATTGAACGTCTACACATTTCCAATATAGAAATATTAGTGAAAATCTATATAATTAATTCCTTCAAATTTTAAAAACCCCAATTTTACCGGTTTATGAAAACATTTAGATTACAATAAATGATTAATTAAAAAAATCATGTATGAAACAATAATAATAAAATAAGTGCTAACTAATGTTGAAATTGTAATCATGAAAAATATATAAAAAACTGAAAAAAAAAGAAATATGTGTAAAAATATATATTATAACGCTGACCGCATAATTTTCACTCTGGTCTGTAATTTTAATCTGGTCCAGATCTAGTTCTACACGCCACTTGTATGATTTATAGTTGATCTTTACACATTCAATTATAGTATTTTTTATTATATATATAGTATATTGTTACATTTAGGGAGAGAATTTGTCATTAGTGTACCAATATCAAACTGTTATTTTGGAGACAATGTGCCATTTTTGGAATTACAAATTAACAGAAACAATAAAAGTCAGGTAAAGTTAAAAATAAAAGTATATGTTGGTGTAAAAGATGACAGCCATCTAGAATATTATGAACTTGACACAGAAAATGTTATAAAATTTGATAAATCCTATTTACTTAAAGGACAAGGAGTAATAAGAAATAAAGCTATATGGATTAATGCTAATGAACCCATAAGTATAACTGTAATGCCATGTAGAAGGAATTCAGGATATTTGGCATTGCCGGTAGAAAGTTTAAGCAATAGATACGTTGCAGTAACTGATTGGCCAAATTATAAGATTCAAACAATACGGAATAATATATGTTTTATAACAATTATAGCTACTGAAAAGACTAGAATTTCGGTACTATTTCCAACAATTGAATTGTTTGCAATGTTACATAATGGAAGAACATATGAAAGTGGAGATGTAATAAATATTTCACTCAATAAAGGGGAAATATTTCATATCGAAAACGTACGAGAGTTAACTGGAACAATAATAAAATCTCTAAAAAATACCAAAATTGCAGTAATAAGTGGAAATTTAATAAGATCAGATGAATATAAAAGTTTTTTCACTTCATATGTCAATAGAATGTTAATTCTGCAAAATCATCCGACGAGTTCTTGGGGTAAAGAATTTTTGTTTCCTGCTCCCCGTATACTTCATTCAGAATCAACACTGGTTGAAAATACTTATGAAATATTAATAGTATCTAATTCTTTGAAAACAAAAGGAAATATGGTTATAATGACAAATAACAATCGAACAAATTATAATTTTGTTATAGATGGATCAAGAATGCATTATAGAGTTATAATGAACATTAATAATGATATTGTACAAATTAAAACGAATTCAAGCGTTGTAGTTATATTATTTGAACATAATGCAGGTTACGATGAATACAAACCTAAAAAAAGAGGTGGAATTAGTAGCCCAATTAGACATTCTTTTAGTAAGTCAGTGTTACCTATTATTGCATCAGAACAATGGAAAACTAGTTACATATTTGAATCCTACTCAAAAACTAATAACTTTGTGATTGTATGCAAAAGTGAAAAAAACATTCCAAAAATTTACATAAAATCAAATGGAATTAATAACCCTCTTTTGCAACAAAATTGGATACGTACAAATGTAAACAATGAAGTAATATTGGTATACCATTATAAAAATAGCGGTTTAGTTTTAATATATTCATCAGATGGCACCAAATTTATGGTATATTATACTGTAATATCTAAAGATTATCTTTCGTTACCTATAGCTCATAATTTAAAAACAATAAATGTACAAAAAAAGTATAATCCTGACTGGCATAGTCCTTTGGAAGTTGCTCCAAAAGCTCAATTTCAGAATTTGAAATATTCAAATTATTTTAAGTATGATGGTACCAATGAGGGCTCATATTTTACCGTTATTTTATCTTCACAATCCGAAACAGAAAGCAATATGATTAGTGATGGATTTCTCAAGTTTACTACAATGCAGAGAGGAGTTGTTAATATAAAGGTTTGGATGAATGAATATGAAGCATCAAAAACACTCGTCTCATCTTTTAATGGTCCAGGATCTCATACATTTAAAATACCATCATTTATGAAGAGTGAAAGTTTTAAGAAAAGTGGTATTTACAATGCAAAAACAGTTTATATACATACATCTCATTTTGTTAATCTTGTATTTTACAAAATAACAAAACCAAAATACGGTATAGCAACAAATAGTACAGAGGGTTCGGCATCGTATTTAATTTTACCAACATATTCTCTTGGAACCCGAAATGTAGCTGCTACCGTAGAAGTAATAAATGTAAAAAACGATAGGGCTTTTATGATGCTGTCTAATGTAAATAATAAACCGACTGATTTGGGATCAAATGACCTAAATGTGCAAGAAAATACGGGAATCAATGTTGTACAAATCAGATTTTCATTACCAAAAGGTCGATTTGTAGATATTAATGGTAGAAAATATGAAAACGGTGATGAATACATAGTTAATTTGTACGATAAAAATATGATTTTTATTACAGCAGACAGTATATTATCTGGAACTTTAATCGTATCATTAAGACCAATAATATTAATTTCTGGTAACTACAGATTAAAATTGAAAAAAGACATCGATGAACGTTCAAGTGATGAAATGTTAACACAACCATTGCCTTTATATGCATGGGGAAGAAATTATGCTGTTGGATCGTTAAAATTGGAAAATCAAAATGAAATATATGGAAAAGGGTGGGATAAGTTAGATTATACATCATATGATGTTATGATTACAACTGACGGATCAATAGCTGTAGATGTTGACATTTATAATAAAAATGTAAATGGTAAGATGGTTCGTTGGAAAAGACTAACAATCAAAAAAGGTATTTCTGTGTGCATTATCCATGTGGCCGAAAAAACATATATATACATTGAAGCTTCTTATTCGATAATGATAATGCAACATATAATATGGATACCTTCTAAACCCGACAAATTTCGATTTTCTTCTGTGTTAATTGCTCCAATTGAACAATGGACATCCTCTCACATGACATCATATCCTCCAGATGTATTATCAAATATACACCAATTTATTAGCATTTATACTTTCTCGAAAAAAACACTCGATGATTTTAAAAAGAAATGCTTGCCTACGTGTCCCGATAATTACTCTCCACCACACATAGATCTAAACTGTTATTACACTAATAATCATTTAATGGATGATGGCAATTATTCGATTATTGATAGAAATTGTACGAATTCTAAAAACTTTTTGTCAAGTGTATCTTCAATTGTCACCGTTAATATAAATTCTAAAAAAATTGATAATAATGATGTATCTAAACATTTCGACACTGTAATATCACTGAAATCATCTAACAATGACAAATTTTTTGTTGTGAGTATATCCATAGACCCGGATAATCATTGCTCGGCTCATCCCACTGGTATGTATATACGATTTCCTTACGACGGGGTAATCATTAAATATGCATAGTTTTAAATATAATTTTTAGCCTGCAACAACTGTACCTTACACATCAACAACGACAACGTTAAAAACAGTAGATACTACGATAAAAAGTAATATTTTAATAATATACAATCCTTATTTAATAAAGTAATTTAGTTAAAATGTATGTTTTTATTTATTTATCTGTTTGTTTAGTCTATTTAAAAAAGTAAGAGGCATAAGTTTTAACAACAAATTATTCCTTTTTTTTTATAAAATGAAAAAAGTTCTAGAATTTTACACAAAATGACAGCTAATGCAGTTATATCGAGTTAGCCCACAAAAAAAATTCATGGTCCAAAATGCACTTTATTATTAATTTTTTTTATTGGGAAACTACATTATTAACGCAGTGTAATTAATAGTTATTAATACAAAATATTTAAAATAATTGTAAATCAAAAAATTTGATCTAATTATAATTAACGGATCTACAATTAAAAAAAAGTTCTTCAGAAACAGCTTATTCCAGTTGATATAGATGAAAAATTTCAACTCCAAAAATCTAAGCATTCCAGGTGAAAAATAAGTTTTAATATATTATCAACCCATATTTTTTAAATTTTTGAATTAAAATTAAAAATGTAATTATTGATTCTACAATATAAAAAAATTTGATATAATTAACGATCCTAATGTTTAAATACTGTCTTGACACACTTAGAACCCACTCGTTGACAAAATTGGTAATAGTTAATACATGTTTTTTTCATTTTATATACACTTTTTTGATAAAATTTAAAAGTCTACACTCTGAGACCTAGCTGCTGTTTTTACGAAGTACCAAACTATCAAGCTAGTTAATATATTATGTTTATTATAATAATATTAATTAGTTGAAAAAAATTGTTACAATGACAAAAACTTGGAATGTTTAAATAGAGGAGAATGTAAAGAAATAAAAGGTGAATACATCTGTTATTGTTCCATGGAATATGTGATTATAAAAGGAATGGAAATATTGTACAAGGGAGATAGGTGTACTGATCAACACGCAAGAAGCATTATAGTTGATAAAAAACCTCCTAAACTCCCAATACTCATTATTTCAATATTGGCTTTATTACTGTTGATAATATTATTGGCAATAATAATATTATTTTGTTTGAAACGACAAAGGAACAATAAAAAGAAAAAACTTAATCAAAAATATATATCTACGGTTCAAAAATATCACAATGTTGAAAAACCCAGAATGATTATACCCACATATAGTGTCCCAACAATGCATAGCACATATCAGCCATACACAATAAATGATAAATGTAGACTTCAACTTTACAATAACAAAACTGGAACTTTACCATGCAGAATTCACAAAAATAATTTAATAAATACCAGAAATGTATAATTCACTAATTGATATTTTAAATAAATTAATATGAATAACATTTATTAATTAAATCACAACACAATTTGATACATTAAAAGCATTTAACGGTATGAAAGGTTTTATGCACTTGACAGAATATAATTTCTTATTTTTTTTGAAAATTTTGGGTTTAAACTTTTTTAAATTAAATATTACGCGGATATTCTTGGATAAACGATTACTTTTCAACTTTTTGGTTATATTCAGATAGGACAAAGGAATCAAACATTGTTTTTTAATATGTACAGGTTCTATGTCTATTTCAAACCCTGGAGGTCTCATCAGCTTTTCATTTCCCATAGAAATTGCAATTTGCAAAGGTGATATTTTTTGTTTATTTTTAATATTTTCATTTGCTCCATTTTGTAAAAGAATTGTCACTATTTTTGAATGCAGCAATGTTACAGCAAAATGTAATGCTGTGTCTCCATTCTTATTTTGAGCATTAATTTGAGATCCGGCTGTTAATAATATTTTAACTATTGTAGAATGATTATGTTTTGATGCAATGTGCAAAGATGTGTCTTTGTAAATATTGACTAGATTTGTATTAGCTCCAAATTTTATTAAATTTCGACAACATTGACTGTGACCTTTTTGCGCAGATAAATGTAATGGTCGCATGCCCATTTTATTTGGAAAATTTACATTTGCACCAAATTCAAGTAATAAATTCACAGTTTGACTATATCCATTTTTTACAGCTTCGTGTAGTGGCGTATTTTTGTAACATTTATCAATAGAATTAGGATTTAACTTTTTATCTAACAAGCATTTTATCATTTTACAATTTCCTTTCACTGTAGCGTGTTGCAAAAGATTCAGACCTAATACATCAGTTTTGTTCCAACTTCTTCCATCTTCTTCATTTATTGTTCTGTTAACCGCATCCACGTTTCCAAGTATAACCTGTTCCAAAATATTTGATTCATACATCATAATTGATTTTTCTTTCCTAAATATCATATTCTTCATTATTTATCAATTTTAAAGTTCAATTTGCAAAATTTTTCTAATTGTGAGTATGAGTAATAAATCACAGTTTTTTATAATAATAATAATAAATAATTATTGTCACCCCTATGTTGTAAATTAAAAAGAAAATTATGAACAATTAGTTTAGCCATTAGCGCAAACAATAAAATACTTTAACGTTATATATTAATAACATATGATCGAAATACTCGTACATTAAAATAAGTATGTATTGATTATTAATTATGTGTATTAGTATAATATATAAGGCCGTGGTATCATGTTATATATAATGCTTTGATGTAATAGAATAGGCGATTCACATTTTGAAATACGATATAAATTTTTGCTGTCTGACAAATAAATCAATCAAATGTATAAAGTAAAAAAAATTATCCAAGTGTAACCGCCAAATCTTTAACTTGCATTTTTTAATCAGTAGCACAAATTCGCTAGAATTAACTTGTAATATAAATAATCATAATTATCAATTAATTCATTACAACATATTCATTATTAATCAGTTTGCAATAATATCTTTGACATTAATATTGGATGACCAAAAAAAATCTGAAAATTAACTACATACAAATTATCTTCATTGTAGTAGAGTTTAATTTTCAACTCAATTATTAACAAATTCTAATATTTTATTATTACGTGTGAAAAGTTGACAAATAAATTTTAATTAAAAATTGCACTTTTTATTGGATTATAATATAATTATATTATATGAGCTAATATTTAATAATTCTTTAGATAATATGTAGGTGTTATTTTTATGTAGATTCTAATAATGAATACATTCTATAATAGTTTTTCTTTGATCTAAAACTTCAAAGATATAAACATTCACAATTGTATTTAATTTTCAACTAAATTATTAAAATTTATTAATACTAAACAAGTATTTATTAAATAACAAATACATTAAAACCTATAGTATTAATGCACAAAAATTAGGTCAATGTGTATCAGTATATGGCTTATTTGACGATAGTATACGGCAAAGTAAAAATTTCCAGTCGATTCGTATTTTTGGAATTGGATCGAATAACTAAATTTGACAATCAGTCAAAATGTATAAATTTGTTAGCTTAGAAAATTAAAACTTGGAATTATGGTTTTAAATTTTGTCCAGATTTATAAATACTGTACTCATAATATAAATACCTGATGATAATATAAACAATATTTATTAAACATGGACATTAAAAGATTATTTACATTTTAACAAGTTTAAAAACTGAATATAGAGAACATTCTCAAAAAAAAAATAACAAAAATATATCTAGCATAATATAATAACCTTATACATTAAATACACATTTTATTAATTTTATGGAAAATTTATTAATTACTACAAAGAAAAATATTCTCAAATTTAACAATTTGTAATAAATTCTTTAATATACGACTTTTAAAAATTTCCTTTCTCCACATATCAAGGGTTTTCAATATTTATAGCCCATCATACTCAATTAAATTTTAGAAATAATTTTCCCTAAAAAATCATCTATACCATTTACATTTCAATTCGTCAAACTGAAATTCATATCAGTAACTTTTAATATTATAATTCCAACCAAGTAGGTTGTTTATGTTGTGATATGTACATCAAAATATGTCGCAAATGTGTTGCACATTGAAACTGTTGCATTATAAAAAATTTCAAAACTTTGCGAGTAATTTTGTAATTTTTTTGATTAAAAATTGAAGAATTTAACATACTAATAAAAAACTATTAAAAATGCAAAAGATTATTACAGGGTTTACAACTAATTTTCGTTTTTTTTAATTACACGGTATCTCTTTACAAGCCACGAAATACATAATACATTTAATACATATGATGTGTGAATAATGCCCACTGGATATAGGGATATTGTAATACAAAATAGTTAACAACAAATTCACCCTACGTCGTAGGGTCTAGTTCATGGATTATTACAAAAGCGTTTCGTTACGTGAAAATTAGACACAAGACATGTAAATACAAATAGATAATAAAAATTCTCCATCACCTTAAATTCGATAATTGTTATAATTTAATGCTTCTGACCATTATTAATTAACTTTTAACGTTCTAACTCCGACCTCAAAAATCTAAAAAAATTTAATTTTTTCAAATACAGTAAACTGCAATAGATATTAGACGACTACAAAATAAGCGTATTAAAAACTTTAATGGATATTACCAACGTAAATATGTAATATTTACATAATCGTAAATAAATTACAAATGAAATGCTCAAAGGGTACATCTAATCTAAATGAAATAATCCTTTAAATAAAATTAAAACATGAAATTTGAAATAACTTATATTCTACTGATTTGCTATGCATATTGTGAAATTAACATTGAAAAAACAATAAAAAGTGCCGGTTATACAAAAACGGCTACAATCTACAAAGTAGTCAACATATTTGCACTTAAAATAGGAGAAAATATAGATATAGTTAAATTTGAAAAATCAGTATTGGTTGTTAAATCACAATACCCACAAAACGGATCAAAACCTATTTTATATAAAAAAGATGAATATCTAATATTCAGCTCATCTACCGAAGAAAAATATGTACTTGTTGTAAAATACGCCAATGGGTTTGTAGATTATTTTGAAACAAAATATGAAAATATACTCGGTATTAGAAAATCTGCGCCATGTCTTAATCACATAAATGCAACAATTTTATATAATACAAAATACATGTATTATATCTACAACAAATTAGTCAAACAATTTTATCGAAACATTCCAAAAATTTACAGTATATTTTGGACTGATAAATCAAATCAAGTTTACATAAAGTCGTATTCCAAATTATACATGTTTGATGTAAAAATAAACCAATTAAAAATTATTTTCCTCAATGTAAAAAGTATTAAATATCTTAATTTTTATACAAGAAACTTAATGATAATAGAAACAGTAAATCATAACAAAATTATTAAAAAAGGCGAAAAGTTTCAAAAAATTAAAAATTTTCGAGGAGTAAACGATAAATTACTGCACTCGAAAGCATTTAATTTTGAGGTATACAAATTAATAAGAAAAAGAATTATTATACAAACAACGGTAATATGTTTATTTAAATATCTATAAACATGTATATTATTTAAATAGATAAAACTAAATAATTTTTTTAGAATATAATTTCTTATTTTTTTCTAAATATAAAATGGAAAGTAAAGAATCAGCGTGAAATTTATATAAGTGATACATCTTATACAAAATTTAAAAATATAAAGTTTCCAATCAATATACAAGCAAAATGTAAAATTTACACAATTATACATCCTTTTATATCAATTGTAATCATAAGTTTTGGTTGTATCAACTATATATCTTATGATAATGGTGACATATTTCAACCATTTGAAATACATGATAAACTGATTTGTTTAAAAAGTTTCACAAATTATAATGAACAAAATTTAATTTACGAATTCAGCATTGTCCGTGAATCAATACCGTTTAATGAAAATAGTATAGTATATGTGAATTTTGGAACAGATAAGTGGGTAAAACCTTTTGATGAACCAACTTTAAAAACGATTGTAATTAATAACGAAAATATGTGGATAAATTCTTTTGTAAATTCCACACGGTTTACATTATTCACCATATTTAATTACAACAATATGTGGTTAAGTTTTGATGGTGGACATTCATGGCACATTGTAAAAATTTTTAAAAAATTACCTATCGAAAAAGGTTTTCTTTTTTACAACCTTGATAACAAATTACATTTAACTCTAATATTCCCAAATTTAACATATTACATGGCAAAAACAAATGCGGTAATAAAAGACTGCAAGGAATCTTTAAAAGATTATAAAACAGTTGGGAATGGTTTAATTGTATATCAATCCAATTATACGGTAAACAAATCACCACTGTGTTTACAAAATTATAAAGTTTTAAAGGCAAGGCGAAATTTCTTGGTTCAGTGCAGATTTACCGATTTTGTATGTGCTCACAATTATCAAAGAAACAAAAAAAATAAAATGTGTGAATCTGATACCCATATTAACGAAATGCACTTATTCTGTTTTGAAAATAATACTATATTAATAGATACTCGAGGATATGAACATATCTACAATGACGATTATTACTATTTATATTGCTTTAATATCAATACAAAAATAGAAGCAACTCAAAATGATATATCATGTGATAAAATGAAAAATATATTTAAAAAACTCTTTAACCCATCATCAAATAAAGTAAAAAAAAGAAAATTACTTAAATTATCTTACATTATAGTTGTTTGCTTTTTAGTATATATTTTTCTGTTTTTTCTATCGAGAGTATTATTTTCAAAAATTGTTAGAAATTAAACATTTTATCAAAAAATGGAGTTACTTTATATATACAATTATAATTTATACAATACGTAAATATTTAAAAATATTAATTAATACAGTGCTACACCCGTAAAGTGAACAACATTTGTAATTTTAAATTTCTGTTCATTATAAGAGCATATTGAACTAAAAAATCTTAAAAAACCATGGAGGCTCGAACTATAAACACATTCGTTTTCGATTATCTGATTTAACGTAACGTTCAAATACACAATGTGTATTTGACAATGATATCGATTCATAGTAAAAATTCATAGTATAATTTAAAAAATGCGTTAAAAGTTTTTATGATGCGTCCTGCCTAAAAATGTTTCAAAATAATGCGGCCCGCCACGTATTTGAGTATTACATGTTTACATGTTACACCGACTAGCGAAGCAAAGAATGGATCGACTAATAGGAATATGTGTTACCAACACGTGTTGGTATTAGTACCAGAATTTCTGGTTTTATTACCAGCAATTGCTAATAATAATTAAAAAATTAGTTTATTTTTGTAAAATACATTATTGAAGAGTTACCAGATGTTGGGAATTTATCCCAGACTAGACGACCGCTAAATTATAATTTTAAATATCCCACCATTAATAATATTTAATAAAACATAAGATTTCAAGCAATTTCGTTAAAAATCCCTACTTACGATTTTACATAAAAGGCTATAAGAAAAAAATTTCAATCCAAACCAAAAAAAATAAAACCATTTTTAGCGTAAGTAAAACCGGATTTTACTTTTTAAGCTTGGTAAAATGTCAATTTTCCCTAAAGGGTTGGTAAAACTATTTCTACTGTCTTTTCTCGATTATAAGCAGACCCCTGAAATACAAATTTTCAGTGA
>LWCA01000907.1:0-15486 GCA_001642005.1 Intoshia linei | reverse complement strand
AATCTTGTGGTAGATAATCGTACAAAGATTATTGAAGTTATAGACTTCCCTCAAGAAAATTTCGATGATGCCATCATTTATTTCAATGTAAATTTAAAAGTTATTTTATTTTTAAAATCTATTTTTAGGGTTTTCCTGAAATTGAGAAATGCTCAATTGTCAGTGATAAATTGCGAATATCTTTTAAAACTCAGAATATGGCAAAAAAGGTATTTTATTTTTAACAAATTTAAATTGATTTTTATTTTAGTGGGCTCAAAGTGGTGTCAGATTTAAGGGAATTACATACAAATCGAAAAATAGTTTAGTTGCCAAAGACTATAAACAACTTGCTGTACATTTCAATATGCCATTTGATAAAATTAAATTTGCTAATTCAAATAATCCCAGTCCCATTGAAAACGTGTCCATTGAAGTTAAAACGGAAAGGACTGAAAGGGTATTTATTTACATTGTCAAATCTACTGTACCCGAGACCTTTCTTCAAGTGGGTCTATACAAATTGTTATAAGATGAGGTCATCATTTTTCCAAATTGAGCACTAAAAGAATATATTCTTGAATATCATATTTATTTTATTTGTTGAATTCAAAATATCACTCAAAAGCCTTGGAGAGGTGGCTAGGTCCATATGACACTACGCATCATTTGTTAAAAAATTTAGGGTCCTTGTTTATTTAGTTTTTATTTATTGTTAATTTGATTTAAACCTTGGTTTTAGGATTCCATCGATGATGTTACGGATATTCTTCTGGAAGATTCTGATGTACCCAATATTTCGATAGAGGATTTTGAAATTCATGAAATTAAATAGACATGTTTACTATTTATATTTTCACTGTTTTAATGATTTGTATAAAATATTGTTTTTATTTAATCCAATGTATATATTAGAATTTACGAAGCTGATATGGACTCATCAATAATAAACTTTGCTTCGCCATTCTTTTACTTAGTTTATTTTAACTACTCGAAAAGTGTCGTAAAAATATTCGCAGTTTTTTAATTAATTACTTTTTAATGTATAAAAGATAATAAAATAGAAAAGCTTTTACTATATTTCTTGCTCGGGTCAAAATTTTGTTTGAGATAATTATAAAATTTATTATCCTTCATAGTGTGAATATTTAAAAATATATTTACTATTAAGGCTGATTAATTTTATCCTGCCGTTAATAGTTGCCGTGGTTGCAAGTACTATTGATTTATATATAAGTAAGATATATTCAAAAAATTACTGTGCTAGGACTACCTCTGAAAATGGGGTTACACGCGTGACTTTATTTAGGTAATAGTTTTTAATTAAAATAATTTAATAAATAATAATTCAAAATTAAAATATAACAATAATCAAAATTACTAGGAAGCCTCTATTTTGGGAACATTGATTTTTATTAGCTTATTGTACTTACCTTGATTCAGTAATTTTGTTTATTTTACTATTAAAGTATAATAAATAATATGTGACCGAGCCAGTGTTGTTGAAAAATTTCAAATTGAAAATGGGACTGAAAATCTATAAATTTTCTTGACTCTCTGAAACACGAACCAATTTAGAGGTCATAGACGATACGATGGGTGTTCGATTAATTTGATTAAATGTATTGTAAAGACAATAATGTACTTTATATTGTACCTTAAAAAATATTCCATTGGCAGGATAAAGGTTAACATTTAATTAATTATAATATTTTTGTGGTTTCTTTAATGACAGTAAACATTTTGTAGGGCTTTTAAAGGAATATTTTTTGTATTATTTTTAAAGATTTCGAAGAAAAAGTTTTCAAGGGAGTGATTTTTTCTAACATTTTTTAAAAATCCCATAAAATATTCATAAAAACGTACAAAATTATAAATATAATAATAATGAAAAATTAGTAAAATCGATGAACGTTGTTCTAACACAGTGGTTCCCGATTCAAATAGAGTACGGACCCAAATTTCAAAATATTTATTTCCTTGGACCCCAAAGGAAATATAAAAAAATTAAAAATTTGGTAAAATCGTTTTTTCCTTAAAGGCTATTAAAATTGGATTTTTTATATTGTGGTTTGATTAAATGGATTTTTCAAAAAAAAGACGATAAAAGTCGTTTTTTGAATGGGTATTTTTTATTAACACCCTAGGAACTGTAAATTTTATTAATGGTGGAATAAATGTGGGGTTTTCGACATAACAATGTAGCGATCGTATAGGCATTCAGATAAATATTGAAATAAAAAAAAGTTGATAAAAATTTTTTCATATTTTATTTGAATCTCACGGCACTAGACATATGTTTTGGAAGGTAAGGGGTCCATGAACTATTGTTCTAATATAATACAAATGGATTTACAAATTAAAATAAAAACATTTTAATTTAAGTACAACTAAATTTACACAGAATAATTAAATATGCACAAATTAGAAGGAAATCTTAAGATACGTGGTGCATATGCTGGTTCCATAGTGTATTAAATAATTTTCGAAGAGTAATGCATGATGAATAAATGCTTGAATCATCTTTATGAAATTTTCCACAATTATCAAAAACAAGATAAATATCATTTTTGAATTGAACAGGAGTGAGGTACTTTTTTTGGGTAATATTACAATCAATTTGTCTAAAATCAATAGGTTTCGTAATTATCTTTAAATACGATGGAAATTTGATAGTATCTACAGGATTTAGAAAAGGCCATGAATTTTTATTCTTTTTTAATTTGTTGAGTATAGTTTTAAACAATTCATTAAAATTGGTATTATATAAACATCCCCCACAAAACCAATTTTTTGTAGGTTTTTCAGAGATTGCGCAATTGTAATGAATCTTGTTTTGACACGATTTACATTTTGCCATTTTTTTCTTACTACCTCCACAACGCATACACTTGCGGCATTTTGGAATTTGACTTTGACAGGTATAACAAATCCATTCCCCTTTTGTATTTTCTGGAACAGTTTTGAAACAAAATTTATGATACCCGTGATTGCATAAATTACAGGTGATTAAATCATTTTTACCTCCACTTTTTCCACACAACTGGCAAATCATTTGTATAATTGACACTTGCCACTCAATATGTGATTCTATAACTAATAAAGCTAAAACCAATTGAGACATGGAGGTGGATTTGTTGACTGAATCTTGCCACAAAGAGCCACATGAAGTGGTTGAAGCATTCGTAGATTTTTTGGAATATCTAAATAGAAATTATCAATTTCAATGTTCAAAATAACAGACTCTGAAAAGTTTGTCATTTACAATATTTTTTCAAAGCCATACGTTAAATATACAGTATTAAATATTTAAGTTTACCTGTTAAAAGATTTTGAAATAAACCGATAATTAATTTTGTTAAAAATAAGTAAAAGTTTGTTTTTAAGCCATTCTTCACTATTCCCACGATTTGATATATTGACTAATTCACATTTATTCATTTCAATGCTCTAAAAGTATATTATAGAAAATCGGATTAACACTATGCGTGTGATAACATTTGAAAGTTGTTAGCATTTCAATATTTTCCAACAACTGCATATGAAGTAGATAACACAAATACAGTAGACGTACGAAAAGACTTCGTATAGATAACCACTGACCACCTCCCAAAAGTGACCATAATGACTTAACTATAGTGATATTGTAATTTTAACTATGGTGGAAAAGTGACTAATTGCTCCAAAAAGGTGGTTACTTTTCGAGAGTTTACTGTTGTGTTAATTTGAACAAAACAACGTTCCTACCTCTGTAATAATAGAGAACTGTACAAGTTTATGATAAAATTCTTCCAGTTTTTCATTGGTTTGGACAAAATGTAATTTATAGTAAAAGTCACTATTAATATAAAAAGGAAACTTTTTTATACAAAGAAATTCTTCATTTTCATTGACTGTATCATTTTCTTTAATTTCAAATTTTACATTAGACAAATGACATTCTAAAAGTCGACACAATTCTTCGTTTTTTAAAGTATGGGCATTATAAAGACAATCCTTATAAACTTTTGATATAAAACTTGACACAATTTTTGATTTTACCATATTTTCTAAATTTACATTTTTTTTGTTTTCACTTTTTATAATTTCATTTTTCATTTCAATTAAATCGTCATCATCAAATTTTAATTTATCTATTAATAAATCCAAATTTTTGATAAAATTTTTCATTAAGCTGTATTCTGATTTTCCATAAAAATTTAATGATTTGATTAAATCAATGAGGGATTCAATTGTAGAAATTTTGCACCATTTCTTTTTAGTACATTTTAATGGACAATTTTTCAAAATTAAATTTTTTACATCTTGCACAAATAATCCGTCTAATGAGTAGAATATTAGATAACTTCGACAAAATCTGTCTGTACCCAATACTAATGTTCTAAAATTTAATTGGGATCTTTTTATCTTTTTTTTTAGGCTCATTTGCTTATTCATAAACAATTCCATTTGTAATCTATATGATTTGTCTTTGTCCATGTCGCAAATTTTAGTCTAAAAATATTATAGATATTTCAAATGAGATTGTCATTATTGGTTAGGGCGTTATTATTAAGCTATTATTTATTCTACCAAGCTTTAGAGCAAAGTTTTTTTAACTGTGTGATAGCACTCCTAAGGGTGCTAGAAAAATTATTTTGTAAAAAAATTAATTATATTTTAAATTTGAAATATAATTAATTTTTTACTTTGTCGATCAAATAAGTGAATTTAAATCTTATCAAATACAATTACCATTTATTGATTATGTTTGATACAGGGTGGTTTTTAAAAATGTCAATAACATACAACTTTTACATTGAATTTGAAGGTATCAGTTTTTATTTTTTACAGAGTGCAAATTTAAAAAAGGGGAAGAAACCTGATTTAAAGGTTTATTTCAGAAAGTGGGCAATAAGAGTTTAGAGTAATTTTGTACAAAAATGTAGACAGAAATATTACAGTCGTATTTAATGCAAATTTAAATTAATACTTAAAATTTAAAATCCAGAATGCAATGTTTTTAAAAAAAATTTTTTTAAGACCTATTTTTCAGTTTCGGATCAAATAACCTTAAACAGCTGAAAGTAAACACTAGCATCAAAATAACTACATGTATAATATACACATGTACATAAATATGTATACTAAGGAATTCTAGGATATAAAAAAGGATATTGCCGTTTTTGACTGGGAAGAGGTAAGTTTCTGAGATTGACATTTATCTTAATTTCTCCTCCAGAAAAATCTGACTTGGGATCTAGTTTGCTATAATTCTAGAATTTTTAGTTATTGACAGTTATCTGTAAAATAAACGATGACACACAGACAAACAAAGAATTTTATACAATTTGTGATAGCTAAATTTCTAAGATAAATCTCAGTCAATTACATTGTCAAAAAAAATATTTCAGTTTTTTAATTGCAAAAATCCAAACGTTTGAATAAAATATTCCTTATTTATTGGGGTTCAAATAAAATTCCATCAAATTATAGAATATTAGAAAATTAAATTAAATATTACTGAAAAATGGCTTGATTTTTTTAATGTATATATCGTCAAAATCAAAAAGGGTCAGGTTATTAATTTTATAAAAATTTTTTGTTTTTACATGGAATTGCTCATACAGGGGTGGCCATAAGTCGCTTTACAAAAGGTTAATAATAACAAGGACGTTAATTTACATAATGCTGTGTACTATTCTACTGAAAACCCTCATCTAATCTATGAATCCAACAATCTCTCTCCAGGAATTTGTGTATGGGGAGTGATACGTTCAACTGGTATGATAAGTCCATACTTCTTTGTTGGAACCTTTTGTAAAGCGACTTTTGGCCACCCCTGTATATAAATAATAACATTTGGTTAATTTTATTTGAGGAAAAATTTTGCTAAATCGACCCCACTTTATCGTGAGCCGCCTACCGTACTTTAGTATCCTTGACGAAATTTTCTTAAATTAAGCACATTAAAAACGAATATTTTTCAATATAACAAATTTGTGCATTAAATTTAAATATTTGACTTAAAATTTTAATAATTCTTATATTCGAGCATGTTAGTTTCGGCTCTGGTCACCACATTGGAAAAATCTTTTATAAAAATTACATTTTGAATAAGATTTAAATCTCTACAGATAAAATCAGAACCATTACTACAAGATTCTTTATTGTTATTGTCCAGTGAAGTTAAATTCTTTTCCTGCAATTTGAAAATTTTGCTCTGTAAAATTTTAATTTCACATTCCACTCCAATGCTCTCCCTTTTAAGTTTATTTACAATGTTTATAGATGATTCAATAGTATTGGAAGTATAACTATACGTTAAAATTTCATTAATAATATTAACAAATATTTCTGCTTTTAAATGTGGATGAATAGACATGAAAGGGATTTCTTCCAAAAGAGATTGAACGTTTTGAATAGAGCCATTGCAGTCAAAATCTTTACATTTTAGGGATTTTAGTAATAATCTGAAAAACTCTGAAACAGTTGTAATATTAAGATGGCTTATATTTTTAACGAAAGGTGTAGTACAACATTTAAAATTAACAAAGTTTTCATCCATTTTAAAGATATCTTGAATAAATGCAACACAGAAATGGGCCATAGCCGTTATACAAACAGAATGACTTTGTAATAATGTAGATTCATTGTCGTCATATCCATCATTTTTGGGGTGTATTTGTAAATAATGTGATTTAATTTTAAAATTTTCATTTTTTGTTTCAATATTATTATTCGATTCCACGCCAAAATCACGAAATAAAATTGACATGAATTTATCAAAAGTATTTATATTATATTTTTTTAAAAATATAGACATTGATTCCATTTCAAAAACACAAAGATACTCGTAAATTTGAATCAAATTTGAAGTAAAATCGAAATTTTCGTTAAAAATAGAATATTGTGGCAATTGCTTACTAAAATTTATAATAGAAATATCATCCAAAGAACCAATTTTAATTTGAATCTTTTTATCTACAATGTGAGAAAGATTCAACTCTAAACCACAAACTGTCTGTCTATCCGTTTTATCAGAATTTTTACCAATATATTCATTTTCCTTGCTTAACATATGAGCGAAACCACCATTAACAATATTAATAGAATTAATGTCATGCTCCGTAGCGTATGAAGTACCGTTTATAAAAAATTTTAAATCATATGAAAAATTTTCTAGAGTAAGACTTTGACGTTCAACAGAATTACAAGAATTAAACAAATTTTTTAATTCATCCATACACTTGTAAATTTTCTTTTTTTGAGAAATGTAGCAAATATACTGATTGTTTGGTCTAGAAATAGTATTATCTGGGTTTATACTGACAATAAACCTTCGCCATCCGTATTTAAATGGCAATTGACATTTTTCATAATACAATCTACTAAAAGCTTCATCATCGCTTATTTGAACATTATCTTTTACAGATTTGGATATAAAGTTGACAACTTGCAAATTCATGCTGGATTTATCATTTGATTTTTTAATACTTAAATCAACTGGAATGTTAATATTATCTATGACGGGATATGAATGTAAAGAAAGATTAGAGGATTCTTTTAGGTACTCGGAATTTTCAGTACAAACCGTACCGTTAGGTTTCTTATAATCTTTTAAACTATTAGGAATTTGACAAGTGTACGTTTTTTCTGGTTCTTTATATACTTTTTGGTAATTTTTCACCAAATTTATAAAATTTTGATAAAAATTTGATACACCATTTTTTAAATCTACACCACTGGCGTTGGTTTTGGAAGTATGATTATGATTTTCCTGGACTCGAAAATTGTCTTTAATTTTGTCATAATAACCAGTTAAATATCTCAAATAATTATTATATTTTACCGGAACATTAGGTTCATAATTTGATTTACTAGTTTCGTTAGATAATGATACATTTATGGTACGTTCACTTGAACTTGATTCAGAGTTTTGAAAATTCGGAATTTTTATGTGTGGCCATTTTATTGATTCTGAAACTTTTGCGTATTTTTTAGAAAACATTGATTCAATATCATTTCCAATATGAATTCGCTTTTTTTCTTTTCTTATTCCTAAGCATACGTATAAATAATAATAAAAAGTAAGCATATAAAGGATAAAATACAAGGTAACATTGAATTAAAATTAAGCTATTAAGTTTTATTTAGCATTTCGTTACGTCGCAGACTTTGCAATGTAAATCAGAAATTTAATTATTATTTGAACCCCAGCATTTATAGAATGCAAAACTATGTAAAATTTCCAAATTAATCATCGATATCCTCACTTATATAAGGTCATTGTTGTTAAGAATGTGTCTGTATGTCACCCTTTATTAGAAAACTGTGTCCCAGCATTTTGAAAAACAAATTCTTAAATTGGCGCCTTCACGGAATAAACCCAAAATTAGCCTTTTTTAAAAAATTAAATAAATATTAAAATTTTAAAAATCAGACATTCTGATACAGATTTTTAAATCACGAATATTATAGTAAATTTTAACTTCAACAAAAACGTATATTTTGACGGCCAAACCCACAAAATACGTATAAAAACTCCACATATCTAATTTATTTAGTTTTCTAATGACCTTCAAATATGTCTAATTTAGGCACTTTTTCGAAATTTACATGTATTTTAAAAAGGGTCGTTTTAGTGGTCCGTGAGGAATTGTATAGTAAATTACCGTGGTGAAACAAGTGTGGGAAACCCTTCAATATAACATTCTGATATTTTTTTAATCATGAGCATTATCATAAATCACAACCTTGATAACTTAAAATCAATTCAAAAATAGATAAAATTAAATAGTCCACGGCAAAAATAGCTGCTGTTTGTGCGAAATACATAACAGTCAAGTCAGTATTGTACAAAATAAAGATTCAATTAATCTAAAGTTTTCATAATTCCAATAAAAGTGTAATTTCTCATGACCCCACTGGGTCAGACTGTATATGATTACTCCTATAAAAAACTTAAAAACAACATGGACCCGTTATTAAAAGAGAGGACCTTTCCAAAATGTGGTCCGCTTAATCTGTCCCTTCTGAATATGTTAATATAATAATAATGTGCGTTGTTAGTCGTTACTATTCACTTCTACTACAACTGTAAAACCTGTAAATTTTTTGAAATTCTAGAGCTGTTTTCATTAAAAAAAGAAGGGTAATGTGGGGTTTTGGCCCTGAAGATATAATTTTTTTAAATTCTCCAACTAGTTTGATTTTCAAAAAGAGGGAAAACTGGCGTTTTTGACCCGTAAGATGTGAAAATTCATATTAATATACGTCCCGAAAAAAACTGTAATTGAAATGTGATCTTTAAAAAATTCTAAGACGGGCAGTTATTTAAATAAAGCTTAACACACACACACAAACAAAAATCGCGTAGCATATTATATAAGTTAGGACTATACAATGTATTTATGTTAGATTTGTAGTATTTATTTTAATTATGTTTTTTTCTCGGTCAGGTAATTTACAAAAAAATGTCTTAGCCACGATGAAGAAATAGTGGGAACCCCTGCATTATAAACAATCAATTGGTATTCTTAAAAAAAATATATAAATATACATCTAAGTTAGTGCGATTAGAAGTACGAGTTTTGGCACTGTTCCAAAGTCGTACTTTCGACGTACTTTTCAAAACTAAATAAACTTATAAATTGAACTTTAACTTAAATGTTCATTTTTCTAATCAAAAATTAATCAAAAACATATTTTGTTTCTAAGCAATAAAAGTACTACTTTTAGTACGACAAAAATATGGTCAGCCTATCTAAGTGTACAATTTTATGCAACCCTATTTTTTCCTACAATAATATCACTACTATGCAAGGTTTTCTTATTTAACATAAGAAATATATGTAGGGTAAAAGTTTAATACGCTGATTAACCTGGTATAACTTGTTTTTTCCAATCACATACATTTTTCGAGTTATGTCAATTTCTATCAATTTCAGTCGGGTCTGTGTTGACACGGCTATATTTCCTTAACTACATTATCAAAAAATGTATAAAATATTATATTTGAAAGGTTAAATCAATAACTTATATCATACAATATTTTGCTAAAATATTTAACCTTAAAAGCGGTCAAAATAATTAGAAAAATAACCATATTGTGTTGAATTTTCATACTAATACATGAATAAAAATGAAATATTAAATCTACTAACAAATTAAATAATTTTTAAATTGCACCAACAAACATTTCACAATTAATTAATTTTATATAATTATGTTAACTATATATATCAAAGAACTGATTATATTTTGAAAATTACCAAAATACTTAATAAAATAAAAATGAACGTATAATTTATATTATTATTACAGTAATGTATTACAATTTGCTTAATTCCTTACTTTATGTACTTTTTAGATGTATCTATTTAATAGTCTCTGACAGCGACTCTCTGGTACTTTATAATTGAAAATTAAATATATGTATACGTCTCTATTCTGTCATTTTAATAATTCACAATTTTTCAAATATCCATTTTTTGGTGAAGTAGAGGTTTAATTATGCATTTTAAATGTAATTTTTTTTTAGTTTAGGGACACCAACTGGGTGTTGTTGAAAACCGCTGTTATAGCAATAATAATAATTGAAAATGCACAAAATCAAAATCAAAAATTAGCTTATTATTTACATAATGGAATAATTCTGATCTGAATTTCTACAATGTCAATGCTTAAAAACATCTTTGTACATTAATTGTTTTATTATAAAGTATATGGAATATATAAAATCATAAATAAATTATATTCTAATAAAATGCGAAGTAAATAAAACCAGAAATTTCATTTCAAGTCCGATATTTTATAGAAATATTATACTACATGTACATGTATTTGAGCAGTTGCACAATGCGGTTATTTAAAAATATAAAAATACATTGGATACCTATAAAGTCGTCATTGTTATGCATTTTAAAAAATTTCTTTTATTTTTAAATAGCTTGATAATTAAAAAATGATTTAATTTATATGTAGTTTCATATTGCTGATTGCCAAATAAAACAAACATAAATCATTAGATATACTTAAAGTTCATTATACATGAATATAAACACTAAATTTTTTATGAATATTTTTTACAGTAATGTCAAATTATTCAATAATTATTGTATTATAATCATAATTGCATCAATTTAAACAGGATAACAATATCATACCAAGGATATATAGTACTTTCCGATTAAACTGATCACTTTTTGAAAAATATGGATAGTTTATCTCAGTGTTACTCATAATTTTTTTCATTGGTGGGCACTTGGAAACAATTAAAAATTTGGCGCCAAGCAAATAACAAAATAGTCAAACTGTATATTTGTTGGGTTCTTACTGAAAATCTTTATTATAGTACTGTGATGGCAAGACTTTTCAGTGGGTGTGTCAAAAAACATACAATTTAGTGATTTTCGAAAATTACAGTGTAATACATTCTACCAATTATGTATCAATAATTAATGGAATCAGTACTTTATAAACATATTTCAGGTGAATTTTACCAATATTGCAAAGAATTGTAATAAATATAAAAATGATATTAACAAAGTTGTATTACTTTCAGTAATTCGTTGTTGTAATTTTAATTTTAAACAAAATGTTTTAAAAATGAGAATGAAAAATTGCGTAGCAATGAAAAAAATTCCGAACGAATGAATTAAATAGATTTTCATCTATATTTCTTTATTTGGAAATGTGTAAACGTTCAATGCACATTTTTTTTGAAATTGTAGGATCAATATTTACATTTTCAATTTTTATTTTAATCGAAATATTTGAAAAATATTGGTTGATAATATATTAAAAATTATTCTTCACCGAGAATGTGTAGATTTCTGAGGTTGAAATTTTGTATTTACACAATAAGCTCTATCAGAATAGTCTTTTTTTTTAATTTTCGGACCGTTAATTATTTCACATTTTTTGTTTTAATAAAATATTTCGGAAAAAAAATATATGAATACTAAAATGCTTTTTTGACTGTGAAGGCGTCACTTATTCAGATTGAAATCTTTTGTGTGTGTTAACAGGATACAACTGTACCACCTGTAAATTTTTTTAAATTATAGGGCTGTTTTTATTAAAAAAAAGGGTCATTTGGGGTTTTGGCTCTGAAGATATAATTTTTTAAATTTAAATTTATGATAATATTTATGATTTTAAAATCCGTATCAGAGTATATGTTTTTTTATAAACAAATATTGCATAGCATATTATATAATTAAGGATTATATTAAACTTTCAATATACCAACAAAAATAACACAATTAAATTCAATTACATTAATGCATTTATATAAACGATATACTTTGAGTTGAGCCTCAACCCTCAACTTGAGGGTACATTTACTCTACATGAGGTGACAATTTTTAATTTATCCAAATATAAATTGGTTACAATATTACACGATGTTAAATTGATAAAAATTACTTTCATTAGGACATAATTCCGGCATGAACGGATTGAACTTTGGATCATAAAGTTTATCTTGATTCATGGCAATTTATGAAAAATCTAAACAGCAAATAAAATAAATATTGAAACAACCTACCAAATAATTCAATTTGAAACTATGCGGTTTACTGCAATTTTAAATAGGAATGATACCATTTTAAATTGTGTAAATTTAATTACTTATGAAAGAATTAATCGACCTTGAAACTTTTCATTTCATTAAATTTCAAAATAACACAAGTGCATGGAGAATAAATTATACAATAACAATGAGAAGTATAGCTTATATTTTGTTTATTCATAATTTCATGCAGCTCATTACAGTAAAATTTATTGTAATGTGAAACATTGTTACTCGGATATGGATTTCATAAACATTTATTTAACTTTACAATTATACAGTAAATTAACGATTTGTCAATCAATTATTTAAATGGCAAGTTTTTAAGTATAGTTGTTTCTGTTCCATATGAATACTGTATAATATGAATTCCGCTTATATAAATTTCATGCAAATATAAGTCAGATTTATATAGTATTTATTATGAGAAAAAATTTTTAATGTGAATTTCATTCAATATGAACTGTGAATTTGAATTTGTGTAAATAAACATAAATTTGTATTCATTTTCTATCACGTGACTTACAAATTTCAGAAAAGTAACCATTCAATATGAATTTAAATTTGAAGAGAAAAAGACAAGATTTGTCGATAAATGATAAAATAAAATTGATTGAAAATAAAACTGTTTGACGAAGATTCAAATCGGTCTTAAAAATATTTAGCCACCAAACACTCAATTTCAGTTGGTTTGGTAAATAAATTGTTAAAAAATCGTCAAGAAATCCTTAATTGGAATAATTTAAATTTGAATCAGAAGAGACAACCTTGACTAAGGAAATCTATGAAAATTGAATCAGTGTTGTATCTGGTTTCAACGTCATCGGACATTAAATATAGTGGCAATATATTGAAAGAAAAGGCGCTAGAAATTGCCAGTCTTTTGAATTTGAAAGATTTTACAACCTCTACTCGTTGGTTAAATTCTTTTTTAACCAGAAATTCCATTAAATCAAAAAAAATTGTAGGAGAATCAAAATTAGTAAGCGAGTTTAAAATAGAATGAAAACAATTATTTTCTGAAATAATATAAGAATAATATAGAAATGATGAAATATTTAATTGTGATGAAATTGGATTATTCTTTTAACAAACTGCTTCCAGAACTTACATCTGCTCTACAAAAGATAGAGCAAGTGGAAAATTTTCATAAGATAGATTGACACTTCTTTTGGCATGTGGTATGACAGGAGAAAAATTAAAACCAGTAATAATAGGAAAATCTAAGTCTCCGCGCTGTTTTAAAAATATAAACATGGAAAAATTACAAACTATTTTCCATTGCAAAAATAAATACTTATATATTTATTACATTTTTATCCTAATTCATATTGTACAACCAACTCTATTATGAATATTCTAAATATTTGGTTCCTTAACATTCATATTGTACAGAAACCACTGTATTTGCACCATTGAATACAATTTGACAATTGTCAAATTCATATATAATTTTAAAAATTACACATCAAATAGTAAGCATTTTTCCATTCATAATTGTTAATTCAATATACGGATTCTTCATGGATTCAAAAAATTGGATAATGGATAAGTTTAAATTACTTTTGTCGTTATAATGACAATATCGAATTTTATTTAATTATCCACTGTAATTAGTTTTGCTATTTGTCCGACTTATTTGTATCTGAGTAGATTGAACTTGTCGATTTCCAATATCTTTAATCCGTCATTTATTTTTAATCTTCTACTAACTTGTAAAATAAATATGTCACTCTTAATCCTGAATCAAGATTCCTGATATAAATTTAAAGATCCTAAAAATATGTAACCATTTAATTCATTTAAAAACGCACTATCCCAGAAATTTTAAAAACACCTATTCAAGTCATTTTTTCCGGAACAGAGATAAAGATAAATAAGACTCGCAGACAGTGCGAATCTACCGTACGAGACCCCTCTTTGGAGAGGGAGAAGCAATTTTGGTAAAATAGGGAGCTTATTCCAAATTTTGTATTAAAAAAAATTCTTTAATATCATAACTAGAGTAGACTAAAAAGAGCAATTTTGAAATGATAAAACAAGTAGAAAAATAATAAAATATATCATGCTTATTTTAATGATAAAATATATAGGTGAGTGTATTAGCTTTATGACATAATCGTGCTAAAACTGTTTTTGATATTTTAATTTATGTAAAATTGTTAAAAAACATTCATATTTGAAAACGAGCTCATGCATTTAATTTGGAGTATCTATAAAATGTTATCGTTGATTTATATTTACAATGCGTTTGAAAACAAAAAATTTAGATAAAAATTATTCATCAAATAAAGGATAATGCCAAAATAAAATTGATCAATATCAAATACATTAGATTTAAACCACAAGAATTATCAAAATTTTCTAATTCAAATTAGTTGATAATTTATTTATATGTAACAAAAAATATGTTTCAACATTAAAATACATTTTAACATTGATACTGATATTTCTACTGAACAGGAAGTGGAGTTGCAGAGTTGTAAATCACAACGTAAAGATGGTTCCATAATATGGAATCCATATGTCCTACAGGATTCATAATATCATTAAGACCGTTTGAAATCATTCTTTTTTGTAAATATGTTTTTATCTTACATACATCTTCACCGAATGTCAACTGATTCAAAACTTATAATGTTTGCTTCATTGAATATTTCATACTTTCCATTTTAAACACCAATGTAATTAAGATAGAATATTTTGTTATGTTGAAAATGTAATGAGATGGTCGGATAAACTTGAGAAAGAAAAAAAGACTGAGAAATTTATTAAGAAAATAAAATTTAAAATTGTTTAAATATAAAATTAAACATGAAAATGTAAAAGTTTTAGAATTTAAATATGTATAATACAAAATTTCTACTTATTATAAGTATACACTCCGTCCAATAATTATAACAACACTATCATTTTGTTAATAACAATTATATTTGTAGATCAAAATTTAT
>LWCA01000781.1:0-18307 GCA_001642005.1 Intoshia linei | reverse complement strand
ATGTTAATTAAATGAAAATATTAGATAAATATATATAAAATTACTAATATTTAATATTCCATCCTTTATTTTGTATAACTGATGCAATTCTTCTGGGCAATGAGACATACAAACCTTGAATAGTTTCTAGAGGTACGCGGTCCCATTCTTCTTGTATAAATCTCCACAGTTCTTCTAAATTGGTTGGATGTAGCTTATAAATTTTATCTTTCAAAATTTTTCACATATATTGGATAATATTTAGATCTGGGCTTTACACGGGCCAATCTTTTAATGTTTTTATACGATTTACCCTGATAAATCGGTGGGTTATCTTTGATGTATGGAACGGTGATTTATCTTGCTGCATCTTCACTCCATGAAATAAATTTTACTCATTTGCTTTTCCAAGGATTCTCTGGTATTCTTGAGCGTTTACTTTTCCTTCACATTTAATCAATATTCTTTTTCCATCTGCCCTAATACCTCCCCAAATCATAATTGATTGACTATGTTTTATGCTTCTACTTGTGTACCTTGACAAAAACGTTGTTTTTTTGGGTCTTCGTACATATACTCTCCTTTTTAAAAACAATTCAAATCTACGTTCATCAGTAAAGGCTACATTTTTCCATTGGTTCGTCCATGCCACTTTTGCTTTACACCATTTTAAACGCTTTAATCATTTCATTTCAGAAACGGTTTTCGACTTGCAATTCTTCCATATAATCCAAATTTATATAATACACGTTCCACCGTCCTCAAATTGAATTTTTGGAATTATTCAAGTGGTGTTTGACCTCCAAAGCTGTCAAGAATGGGTTTTTAATTGATTCCCTTTTTATAATAGCCTTTTCCCTAAATGTTAGCATGCGTTTTCTACATGATCTTAGCAAGTCAGCTATGCCTAACCACTTTTTATATTATTTCATTATATTTTGAACCGCACATCGGGACATTATTAAGGTTTTATTTATAAAAACCTGACTTTTACCTTCCTTGAATAAGGACACAACATTGCATTTTTTTCGTAATTTATGGGCGTCATTTACTAAAAAAATAATAATATTTCATTTATAGATCATTACATTTTAGTTTTTATTGAAATTTAATTTAGTTTAATTTAAATTATTAAGGTGCCTAAGACTTATGTCGCTCGGAATTTTGTAATTTTAATTAAAAATACCTATATTTCATTGATTATTAAATTTTTTTTATAGTTTTTACTTTTTTAGGGTTGTTAAATATTTGTTCTTAATCATACACTAGATATGATATAAGAAAATGTCTTAAATCATGAACCAGGAGTGTTTAAATTAATTACAATGGGGGTGCCTAAGACTTATGTCGCGCACTGTATTGTATACATGCTCGTGAAGAAGCTCTACTAATTAATACATTAAATGACTATTAACTTAATAGTGATTTGAGAAAAATTTTTTGACTCCTGCAGGATAACACTGATAAAAAGTTAACCAATAATCGCTTGATTAAGCAATGGACAGAGGACAGAAAACAAAGGAACCAAAAAATTGTATACAATGCCAATTTTAGACAATTTTAATCTGTTTAGAAATCGAAGGTATACGAAAATATATGAACAATAGGGCTATTCCAATTTGAACTTTGATTTGAAATTTAAAAAAGATATATAGATAATAATCTCCATTTAATTTGCTGCAGAATGATATAAAATTTTTTTTTATTTTCATCACAAAAAACTCCGTGTCTTTATTTTTTTTTGTTTTCCTAACATTTTTCATAGTAAAAAAATATGGCAACATTTCCCTCCTCCCCCCGTAGTTGCCATGCATTTGTTATAATTTTAAGATATAATAGATCATGTGACACTAATCATATTAATTTAAAAAAATCAATAAAAAATCGTATTTTGACATATTTTAGACACAGTTAATGGACAAACTTTACGTTATTTTTAAAAAATTATATTTGAAAAAAAGACATGAAATTATATGAACTGGATCAAAATATTATTTTAAATGCTTCTACTCAAATATTTTTTAAGTACTATTGTAAAAAAATCATTTTGTTAAGTTTATAATATTAAGAGTAAAACAATTTTAAAAATAATAAAATTAATTCATCACTTTTGTGTCAATGTCATTATTATACCGTTTGATTCAACAAAATATGAAAATATTTCAGACATTTCTTGTAAACTTTCAAATGATGATATCATTTCAATATTCGACATTTTTAAAAATGTTATTAATTCAGATAAAATGAAAATTTGTATTATTTAAATTTATTAACACAACGGATTAATTGGCAATGATGTGAAACTTTTCAATAAACTAACTGAAAAAACATAAAATGAAAACTTTAAACTTCTAGATGCGGGGTTTTTTTAGATAAAAATTAAATATATTAATATCATTTTGCAGCAAATTAAGCGGCGCTCAGTTTATATATTTGTCATTTTTATATTTTTATATTAGAAAATGGAATAGCCCTAATGAACACATTGTCTAAAATTGTTTCATTATAATGACTAATTATTTTAATTATATCACGACTACTGTATTCACTTTCGATTATTTTATTTTCACAATTTCTAGAATCTAGAGCAGTGTTTCCCGATTCAATATTTCCCAGGGATATATTTCCCTTAAGTTAGGTTGGTAAAATTGATTTTTTATTTTTGGTATTGGATTAAGAAGTTGTTGCTGGGATTTGGTAAAATCGAATTTTTTATTAAATTTTATTAATGGTGGGATAAAAGTAAGATTTTTTAATTAATAATGTTGCGTCGTCTAGGCTTTAGGATAATTTCACAACATCTGGCAACTCTGTCATAAATACGTCTAAATTCTGAAATTAAAAAAAGTTGATAAATTTTTTTTTATATTTTATTTGAATCTATCGGACACGAATGCATATAGTTTTAAAGTCCTAAGGGGTCCATGGACCCATAATTGGGAACCACTGATTTAAAGCATATTATACCCGTTTTTCTCTGGAAATTTTAACCATTAAACCATTTTCATAGCTAGTATAGTGACAAACTGCATTACATTTGGATGACTGTTTTAAAATTTAAAATGTTAAAATACATTGTATAAAGGTAATATTTTTACTACCAGGTAGAGTCTTGTGTGCATCAAGATCACGTAAAGTGGTTTATTTTTAAAATTTTTGATTCATCTAATTTTATACTATTTTTATAACCTTTTTTTTTAAATAATTTTTTAATTGGAAGGAAAAAATCCATTCTTTTTACTACACTAAATATTACTTATCATATTATTATGTTGATATACGAATTAAAGGTATCCATCTGTGGCTACAATAAACGAATTATCGATGAGTTCGGATTTATCAACATCCAAAATCCGTAATTGGTTTAAAAATAGACGTCAAAGAGACAAACGCAATATCCCATTAAATTATCAACATTCTTCTTTTAAAAATGTGCGCATTCCTAGGTATAATTAAATATATAAATATGTATTGTTATGTTACAAAAAACAAATAAAATCATGCGGATGAAATCATGGATGTCAAATTTATAGAATCCCTGATTTATGCCCCCACTTTGAAAATTATATATTTTTTGTTTTAATACTTTTGACACGATAAATTTTTATTCCAGAATAATAGGGTTGACCGCCATATTTTGTATTTTTTTACTATCCTAATTTGAAAAATTATTTCACAATGTCAATAAATATTCCAATTGGACTGACACATGTCTTATGTAATGACATTTTAATTTTAGCATTCAAGAAAGTAAAATGAGCAATATGTACCAATTTAACTATCATAACATGAATCAAAATTTAAAAGCCGATGATGCAAATTATAAAAGATATTTATACCGTGGACCAGGCCAACGATCTAATCGGCAACATTATGTTTGTGATCCGTTTAGAATGCCACCTCCTGGTCAATGTTCTCACTTAAAACCACATCATGCGTATATTCCTCCTGATATGGCCATGCAAAATTTACCGTCGCTACATCATGTTTATGAGAGTATTTGGACACACGATCAACATCAAACTACAAGTTTTTTACCAGGCATTGAATCAACCCCATCGACCAATTTAATACAAACTGGATCTAGTGGCAAATGTAGTACAAATGATGGTAGTAGAAGTAATGTCGATATTTCGGATATTCAATTAAATAAATCGAATACTTCAAATTCTGACAGTGAAAATTTACCAGTTACGAAAAATTCTGTATTTTAAAAATAAATTAATAATATTTACTATAATAATACACAATGTGATGTAATGAGCCATCTGTACCTCCAATAACAAACGTTTCCTGATTTTTTGTCTAAATAATATAAGGTGAAAATTATAAATTAAGGAATCTTTACTTAAATTAAATTTAATGTATGTGTGTATGTTACCGTATATTAAAAAAATTGACAATCGTAGAATTTAAATAAACCCAATTTCTATTTTAATTTTTCGCAGGAATATTGATATTTATTTTTCAGTTTCAGAATTTGCGTCCTTCATGATCAAAAACCCAATTTGCCTTTTTGTTTAAAAATAAAATCAACCAAAAACGTTCATAAAACATAAATTCTAGGACGCGTTGTAAATCTCAGCCTCATAAACGTACACGTTCATGATCAAAATACAAATTACGCTTTGTTTTGAAAATAAAATGTCCTAAAATTTTATAAAATACAAATTCTCTGATATTTTTTAAAACTATCAGTATTACCATAAACGACAACCTTAAAAAAGTGCATTTTCACTATCAAAACCCTAGACTACCTTTTTTTAAAAAATAAAAAAAATTACAGTTAATAGAGCTATATTCAGTTATCACACACAAAAAATTTCAATATGACAAGGGACATTTCAGGGTCAAAAAAGTACTTTACTATTAATTTTATTTTATTTCGAAACTATTTTATTAAAATTTATTAAATTAAATTATTAAAACAAAAAATTTAAAATAATTAATGGTCCTACAATTAAAAAAAGATTATTCTGATAGAGCTTATTCCATTTTATATAAATACAAAATTTCAACCCCACAAGTCTATGCATTCTCGGTGAAAAATAATTTTTAATATGATATCAACCAATATTTTTAAAATTTTGGATTAAAATTACAAAAATGAAAATGTAAAATAATGATCCTATAATTTCAAAAAAAATGTGCATTGAACGTCTACACATTTCCCATAAATAGATATGGGTGGAAATCTATATAATTGATTCCTTCGTGATTTTTTTTATTGCTACGCAATTATTGAATTATTTCATTTTTGGATTGATTTTTTTAAACAAAAGAGAAAAATTTTGGGTTTGACCCTGAAGGGCTCAAATCTGATACTAAAAAATAGATAAAAACACATCCTGGGTAAAACTATTAGATTTGTGGTTTTTTAAATTCTACGACTGTCAATTTTTTCAATAAATGGTTACACACACAGATATAGACATTCATTTTTATATAAGTACAGTACTGTAAATCAGACATTCTCAACAGGGTCCACATCACTTTTTTGGGGTCCATGAAAATTATATACATTTATTACATATTATACATTTTCAGTTTTATAAAGTCGTTTTTTCTTATAATCTTATAACTAACGTCATATTTTCAAAACATAAAGTCACTTTTTCATAGTTAACGTCGTGATAGTTCAAATTGTAAAGGAATTTTTTCAAAACAAACTTCCATTTTGTTTTCTCGGTTGTTTATAAATGTTTATAATAACGCAATTATTAATAACAATAATATTAAAAACATTGGAGGTTTCTCGAAAAAATGAAAGTTAAAATGTTTTATTCATAAATATAAATTGAACTCAAAGGAAATGATTCTCTTGTTTTTTTTACAGAATTGACAACTTATTGTAAATTCTGAATGTTTCATATGATCAATTGCATCATATCTTATTAATAAGGTAAAAATTTTTAATAGGTTGGTTTATTATTACCTCCAGTTTGATTTGTTTTTAGCTAGCACAAGGATACATTTATTTTATGATAATGATGTTGAGATGAGTTGAGAGTGCCTGCTGTAAATGATAATTTATATTTTTTTCTAGTTTTCATTCTACTAAATTTTTCAACAACTGCATCAAAAGCGATATTTTCAGCAAGTTTCTTTCGATTGTCAACAAGGTTAAGTCCGATAACAAATTAATAGTACATAATACATAGAACGTAAAAAATGATAACAAGCATAATTAAATAAACGCAACCATGAGGGCCTACTTTTTTCTATGAGCGATTCTAAAACACGCTCTTTTTATTTTGTGCATTGAATTTAATTACTTTATACAACCATTAAATTCCATTTAATTTACAAAATGTCAGTCGGTATGCTTATCAAGCCTTACTTCCTTGTTAATTTATTCATTTAACTAATGATTAAACCAACTAATATGATACAATTTGTAAAAAAGGTTGGGAAACACTGCTCTAAACTAAATCCTCTAGTATAAAATTTGATGATAAATTACTTTTTTTAATGTTTTTATATGAATTTCAAGTGATTTTAAACAAGCAAAATAAAACGATAAAGTGTGAAACTGTAAAAAAAGATTTAAAATTAAAAAGTCCCACATCGGCAAAGCTAGGATGCTGTTTGTACGAAGTACATAACAGTCAAGCTAGTATAACAAACCACAAACATAAATTCAGACACAAATGCATACTTATAAACACACATTATATAATATTTATTATTACATATGTATACTTTAATTAGAGTGTCCAGATTTTATAAGTACTAAATACGTACTTTTCGAAATGTCTTAGAAACAAAAAGAACAATAAAATTGGAATTAAAAGTTCTAGCGATTTGATATTGAAAGAATGAACAATTTAAATATGAAATGTAAATATAAGTTTTATTGATATTTATCATTGGAAATCATTTTTTTACATAATTTACTATCATTTTGCAAATTTTGGTAAAATCAATACAATTTTCCCTTAACATAATTACGGATTTTAATGTTTTTCACTGAACATAAAATTTAATCTTTATAAATTGTCGTATTTAAACTTAATAGCTTTTAAATTTCATCACACTCATTGATTATACGTGAATCAAAAAATGTTAATAATAAATTAATCTTTTACTATTTAGTNTAAAATTTAATCCTTATAAATTGTCGTATTTAAACTTAATAGCTCTTAAATTTCATCACATTTATTGATTATACGTGAATCAAAAAATGTTAATAACAATTGACGTACACGGTTAATAATAAATTAATCTTTTACTATTTAGTCTATTAATTTAATAGACTTATAATTAATTCAAATTATAATTAATCGAAATGTTGGTAAAAATCAATAAACTCTCTTTACAATTATATTTTTATGGCATAATTAAAAAATAATTAATTTTTATTAATTAATAAATTTGAAGTCATCTAAATTAAACGATATAAAATGTGTTTTTATAAAATATAAATTTATTAAAACTTAACTTTATTAAGAAAGTGAAAAATTACAAGTAAAATATTAACTAAAATTATTAATGGTATTTATGGAGTACTTATGGAGTACGTATTTAATACTTATAAAAATACGTACTTTTATTAAAATAAGTACTTATGGACACTAGGGTGTTTCAAAAAGTAGAAATTTTGCGAGTTTCTTGTTGAGGTAGGAAAAATTAAGCTATTATTCATATTTAAACTACTATGTGAGTTTAATTTTCACACAAAAATTTCTGGTTGAGTTGAGTTGCGCAAAGAAAAATAAATTTTTAATAAAAAAATATTGAAAATTACTTTATTAACAAATATGATTGGATAATTTATCATATTTTCGTAAAATTTATATTTAAAAGTTGTAGATTACTATGTAAAAATAACAATTTTTACAAAAATTCAAAAGAAAGATGTTTGCATATTTTCTTGTAAAGTATTTAGACATTTTCGAAATTTTTTTAATTATATAGTAGTTCAATTTTTGAATGGCATCCATGATTAATTCTTTCTATTAATTAATCTTATGATTGAATGAATGATTAATCTAGCACTTGAGAGATTTGGAAATTTATTAAATTTTATTTTTGGTTTATTTCCAGAAACTTTTAACATTTTATAGGAATTAACTAATTTTTCTAATTCAGCATAATCGCCTCTACACCAAATAGTGCTTTGTGGTACATTAATTTTTTCTACGTATTGTTGAATAAGGTTGTCATAAATCGACATTAACCATGATACAAACAAGTAGTTAATGTTTGGACTTATTGTAAAAGGGTCAAATATTCCATCCATGTATATTCTAAGGAGTCTATCCAATATATGGCGTTGGTACTTATAATACTTCACTTTCTTATTAAAAACATTATCATAGAGCATTTTTACCACTCCATTTTTTTTGCCCGTATTCACATTACATGTATCACAGATTATCATTANAATTAAAAAAATAATTAATTTTTATTAATTAATAAATTTGAAGTGATCCAAATTAAACGATATAAAATGAGTTATTATAAAATATAAATTTATCAAGAAAGTGAAAAATTACAAATAAAATATTGACTAAATTTATCTATGGTATTTATAAAGTATTTAGTACTTATAAAAATACATAATTTTGTTAAAATTAGTAGTTATGGACACACTACTTATTATGTACTTATTATAAGTATAAGTCTTATATTATGTACTTTTTTTACATAGAAACAGTATAAAGCAAAATTATTATGTTTATTAAACATTGTTTAAAACTAAAGTGAATTTTAATATTATGTATTTTAAATTAAATAGAATCGACAAATACATTTGTATTGCATTACATTTATCTTGACATTGTACTTTCCTTTTCTATTTTTTCAAATACTTCGCAGACCAGCATTTGAGATTAATCCAAAAAATGAAAAAATTTGGCAACTTTATCTATTTATATGGTAATTAGCTATTGAAATTTTAATAAAAAATAAAAATTGAACACAACAAACAAGTAAAATTCATTAACCTCACTTTTACACTTTAGAAAATATATCAAAACCTAATTTAAATTTAATAAAATTTAAACTATCAATATCAACTTAAAAAGTTCCACATAAATATCGAAAAATATTCATTAATTTCATTGAATATTAAACTTTAAATATATCAAGTAAAAGTAAACGTGCAAACAAATGTACGTGTATAAAATATACAAGCCTTAACTAAATCATTTATATTAAGACTTACAAATTAATAAGTGGGATATGAAAAATAGAATATAATCCAAATAAAAAAATGGAACAAATATCGACACAATTATTTGATAGTATAACCCAATTATCTAAATATAACATTTTATCATAATATAAACTAAATTTAAACTCACAAAATATATATATCTTAAAAATGGACAAACATTTGACTACATAATCCAATAAATATATCTGATTTCAAATTTATCAAAACTGCGAAATTTTGAATTGAAAAAGTTTCCAAGATACTAAAAACATTCACTAATTCAAGTGAATACGAGAATAAATTCATAGAACGCGAATTCTAGCTAAGACAACAAATATAAAAACAGTCTAGCTTTGCAATTTTGAGTTTATTTTTATTTAATTTGAGAAATAAATTAACACATTCAACCGAAACGATGGAAATAAAGATTGAAACGATAGTTGGGAAGACGTTTCAATTAAGAGTTTCACCTTTTGAAACAGTTTTGTCTTTAAAGACTCAAATTCAGCAACTCAAAGGTATTGATAATTGTTTGTTTGTTTTTAAAATTTAAAATGAAATGAAGTGTTGTAAACTTTCCTTTTCTAATTTTGTGTAATTTGTTAATTTTAGAAATTCCAATATCATATATTAATCTTATTTGGAATTCTGAAGAAATGCAGAATGGTAAACATCTTATTGATTATGGATTACACGACGGAGCTACAATTAAAATGATTACGACTCTTAAGGGTGGACCCATCACTGCAACAAATACTCGAGGTATAGATTTAATGTTTTTGATTAATTTCCACCATTACAGACATCCTGCGCGGTTCGTATGTGGATATCATGGATATTTTGGAAAATACTTTGGATAGGGCTGAAAAATGTTCAAATGATTCTACAAAAAAAAACGATGAAAGGCTTGATTCTGCTGCATCAAATATTGTTACCCGTAGTAATACTATGAAGAGCAATGAAGCGTCACCATTTGCCCTAGTTCTCTTCCGAGAAGGTGATAATATCAACTATTATAGAATAATGGACGAGCAATTTGATGAACACATTAAAATTTTTGATTCGCATTCAAGCTGTTCCAGGTTAGTCCAGTTGACGGTTTTCATATTTTTTTAGTGTTTCTTCCGAACAGATCAATGCTGACAAAGTTTTGAAATCAAAAATGAGTAATCTTATCAAAACTATTGGAAATAGAAAAAAAGTAATTAAAATTAAATTAGATAAATTTTGACTTGCTTGTATTATGATTTATAGAAAACCTTGGAAAGTTTGAAACCTTTGGAGCCTTTAATATCACTGGAAAAATTAGAGTCATTAGGACCGTCCTACTATGATGAATCCAACACCACACTACAAGATACCAGTTACTCAGAATTTGAAAAACTATCTAAAAAAGACGATTTAATGGTTTTAAAAGACAAAATTAAACACAATGCCAAAATAATGCATTCAATTCCTACTAATAGTTGCAGCGAAATGTGCAAAGAAACAATTTCTAACCTATCAACTGAAATTGCAAACATTTCTTCTGTTAGAGAACCCAGCGTGTACAACGTTGTTCATCACGAAATGGACATTTCTTTCAACATTGTCAAACCACGTATAATTAATGGTAACAATGTTAAATGCTCAGTTCAAAAACCCCTAATTTCACCTTTCTATGTTAACCAAAAAGAAACTTTAATAAAAGTACCAGACATTTCTGACACAAATTATAAACGCGTCAAATCGATCGAAAATAATTACAAAAAATCAATTTCAAATGTCTACCACCAAGGTGAGAAGGAAGATTTAAATTCAAAATTACCATTCACTAGTATTAACCCAGTTTTGGGTTTTGGTGTACCAAGGAGATTGACAGTGTCTAATCCTGTTACAAATTTTACTCAGTGTAGTCCTGAAACTTCAATTAAATTGAGCAATAATTCTCTTGTAGAAAATTACAAAAAAATTAACCGCACCGTTAGGAACTATTCATTACCTTCCAACAGTTTAAAAAACCAACCTGTTACCTTTTTAAAACAGTCTAGACACCAATTGGATAATAATTATTCTAAACTCTTATCATTAAATGAATATAAACCACGTATTGACTCACAAGTATCTACTAGTCGTAAATCAAGTGATACTGTTGAAAATTGTTTGAGCACAACCATGAATAAAAAGGATTACGCTTTACCTATTATTTCTAAAACTAAACATACAAAATTGGATCGGTGTAGTGTTTGTCGTAGAAAGTTGGGGTTTACTGTTAAATACGATTGCAGGTAATTTAGTTTTATTTATTATAGTTTTTAATTAAATTTTTTTGGAATCGTGCCAATTTTTTTATACAAGTTTTCGTTTTCTCTAATTTACATACTATTAAAATCTAGTAGAGTTGACTATAATGTACATTAAATTATTATATATTTACTTTATATTTTTTTTAAAAAACATTAATCATTAATTTTTCGGTAAATAATTAATAATAATTGGACAACAGAAAAAAGTTCCATTAAAAACCGATTTGTTGGTACATTAGAGTGGAAAACATAAAAATATGTAAATATTAATAATGACATAAAAAAGATATCAGTGACTCCCTTGATTTTGTGAGTCCTTCGCTAACATTTGAGAAACTGGGGCAAAGTTAAGAATGTAACTTTTTGATTAAAATATTTTAAATAAACTTTGAATAAAATCTCATTTTAACTTTTTAATTTGTAGTAAAATGATATATTGCATTATGAGCAGATGTATTGCCCGCGGCCGCATGCAGCCGTACGGCTGCACGTTGTGCACCCTGGCTTAGACACTAAGGCGAAAATAAAAAATTAAATGTTAAAAATTTTACATAAACATAAAAAGTAATTTGTATGGTCAAGTTTTTCAACATATTTAGAGAATATGTATGAATGATGATAATATGTCATGAAGTAACAAAATTGAAAATTGGTCAAGTATTATGTATGTAAAAATAATTTTAGTTTACAAAAAAGTTATGAATAATAAATAAATTTAGTAAAAAGGTGATCCTCGTTGCCCAGTTAGGTTTAAAAATTTAAAAAAGTTGTACGATACCCTGTTCCAGCATATTAACACTATGCGTGTGCTAACATTTGAAATTTATTAGCATTTCTATATTTTCCAACTATTGCATATGAAGTATATAACAAGTTTGTAACAATTAGATTGGAAAACTCATTGTGATAAAATATTTTTATAAAAAGTGCTTGTTAATTTTTTATAATAGTTATTAGTCAGTTAAATTAATATTGATATCGTCTTAAATTCTGTCGCATACTGTTATTTTTAGTAATTTTGAATTGATTTATTTCTGTATATCTATGTTAATTGTGATAAGTTTTCCTAACGTTAATTTTTGAAATATTTTACCACTTTTATTCGTAAATCTATGAAAACTTGTTAGTTATTTATAATGGGGTACTGTTCTAGTTATAATCATTCACATATCAATAATTCAATGAATTACATTGATGATTTAATAATAGAAAACACGTTTGTTGTAATTACTTGTTAGTTAATTTTTAAATTGTCTGAATACATTAAAAAGTATACATGAAAATATAGATTTAAAGGTTTCTTCTTGGTAAATTAGGCTGGTTCGATACTATAAATATTTGGTTATATATTTATTGTTTGCTAAAACTTAATTTTTTATTTAGATGCAATTTGTGGTTTTGTGCTCAACACAGATACCCAGAAATGCATAAATGTACATACGATTACAAAACTCAAGGAAAAGAAATAATTAAAAAAAATAACCCACATGTTGAAGCACCAAAATTACCTAAAATATAGACTAATATATTTAAACATTAAAATTAAGTGTAATTTTGGGTTACGTTTTACAGATTTTATTGTTGTGATACGCCACATGAATTCATCAGATTTATTCATTTATGTAATTTTTAGTGTCAGTTAACGGACTGACTCAGTAATCATATCTATCAGTTATAAAATGCCTTCATTTTGATAAAGATGTAAATCAGTGATCAACTTTTTTTTGGAAGGACCGCACTTCATCATCAAATAAACACAGCATGCGGCCCAATCTTTAGACATCTATCATGTGAATTTTTGAAACATGGTTAGTTAACTAAAAATTCCTAAATTACGATTGAACCACTTAAAAAATTATCCTCATTCTTATTTCAAGGATATTTGTGCCGGTTACGTTCTCGCATGTTCCAGTCAGTTTATATAAATTTCAGGTTCATAATCCACTCTGGTGAGTACTGTATTACAGTACACTTGAATACATCTAAACTTAATCGAATAGATTTGAGAAATTAACATTATTTTTGATGCAACTTAAAATAATAAAAATTAGTGAGGCAGAAAAAGACAACTACGCTGAACATCAATTTTACAATTAAAAAATAAAAAAAATTAATATAAACAATTTAATTATAAATTAAATTTTCAATAATATGCATTTCGTTTTATTTCTAAATAAAAATAAAAAAATTTTAAATAAATAAACCTTTGCTCCAATTTTACATTTCTTTATTCCTCTAACCTTCTTTCTTCTATTTTTATCTTTTTTAACAGTTTGTCGATTAGTAGCTTTCTTAATCTTTTCTACAAGTCCAGCCTAAAATAAAGCATACAAATGGAAAATTACTTAAAAAAAAATTACTTTGACTAATCGATGTCTAGGTTCCAATTTTTTCATCATATCCATATTATCATAAACCAAGGCATATCCAACTGAACGACCTCCACCGAATTTTGTTTGCATACCATACAACGCAATCAAATCAGCAGCAGTTTTGAACCGAGCAGACATCCATTTCTTGATATATTCTCTACTTGGTACACATATATTTGGGTGCAGAACATCAATAATCTATTATTATCAATTAAAATTGTAAATACATGGTGCAACTAAAAAAGTAAACCATCCCACACACTTGGTAAAAGGCACTTTACAAAATTATTAAAAATTTAAATTGAAACTCTTAAAAAGAGGAAATATTGATTAACAAATTAAACCAAATATGTAATATTATAAATTAAATAGTAAGAAATACTATAAATCAATAGCTAAAAAATTAATATTAGTGAAATCAAACCACAAATGGAAAATTTCATAACTTTACATTATATTAATATATCCAACACTAAATTATCAAAATAATTTGAAATTCAAGGTTTACTCAAAATCTAAGTAACTCATCCATTTTTAAAAATATTACCATCTGTTTTCGACACATTAGTCGGTTTGTCATGTAGTGGCGAGTTCTAATAGTTACTTGATTTTCAGACTAGTAAATGAAAATTAATTTGTAAATTGTAGCATATTAATTGATTTAACTAGCCAAAAATATAATTACCATTTTTCACGTGCAAGAAATAAACTTATTTTTATTTTCAAAAATGTATTTAGTTACCGCATGGTATTATAATTAAACTTTATTGGTGTATTCAAATGAATAATAATTCATATTATTATTTTTCAACACTACTGAGCCCACTTTTGTATTTTGGTACACAGCATTATTCCATTTAAATTTTTTATTTTTTTCAAGTTGAACAAATCTAAATAAATTTGAAATAATTTGTTGTGCATGAATCACTACTAATTTATTAAAAGTTCAGGTAACTAATTACACGGTTTCTGTGATGAGTCATTTAACATTGAAGCATTGTTTAACTGGGAAAATCGGAATTATCTATTTATGATTGCTAGACATTGAATACAAGATATATAGAATAAGTTTGTGTAGTAATATAAAATCATTAAAATGACGGTTAAAGGGAATGCAAAAGCTAGAGCTTATCAAAATTTAAAAGGAAATGTAGTCATGTCTAACAAAAAAGAAAAATCAGCAAAAAAAGACCAGAATGGGTAGTGTACTTTAACACTTTATTGACATTAAAAATTATTGTTAATTTTTTAGTATAATTACAAATTGCACTCATTTTGATGACCCAAAGAGCAATGTAATGAAAAATTCAGTAGTAAACAATACATACCGACTTGAACCAATGAAAAAATTTCCGATTCAAGACATTTATACTCAGTTATTAAATTTAATGAAAATTAAACTTTCAAATTGCATATACAAGCCAGTAGTCATTGCTAAATTGTCTAAAACTATAGCAGATGTAAATCGTTTAATTCCCATTAATTAATGTATTTTTCAAGTTTTAATTTATATATTTAATAAATTTATAGAAAGCCAAAGAAATTTCAAAAAAAATTATGATACACAGATACAAAATTATAACATTTTGCACTATAGGTGAAAAATTGCAGCAACAAATGGACATTTCAACTAGGTGTTTGTTGAATGATCTGTACGACAATATGATGACAATTACAATAGAAAGAAAAAATTTTTTTGCAACTTTAAATGTTTATGCATTTTATTGCGAATAATTAAACACGTCTTTTACATTTTGATCTTGATCCATTGTATGTTGGGTTTCTGGTTCCATCAGTAATGCTAATAATATTGATTCCGGATAGTGACAATCCCGTTATCGATGACTATTTTATATATTAAGTTATTTAAATAATAATTAAATCAAGAATATATATCAAATCATCACTTTTAAATGGGCCTTTTACGGTTATAAATTTTATTAAACTTTAGAAAAATTAAGTCATTTAACTCTTTCACTGTCTGTGTATTCTATACTATACACATCATAATTTTGAAAAACTTTATTCTTTTATTTTCATACATTTTCACATAGGTAATTATTTAAAAATAATACAAGTTTAAATTAAAACATAAATTCCAGACGTGTGGTGATAGGTGATACATCATAAAATAGTATTAGACAGTGAAAGGGTTAACGACTACAGTTGATTATTAATTAAACAATTTACTCGTACTACTGTAGACACAAGCTAGATGAAAATTGTACAATATACATTGTTCACTGAACAATGATATAAGAATAAAAATTAGAATTGTTTATAAAACATTAAATAGTAGACCAGTTTAATCGAACCCAACCCCTCTCACAAGTTCTAGCCCTGACAGGTAAACTGACATTATTTTTCTATAATATCAAGTTTTACAGAAATTTTACCAGTCTTCCACCACCAATACCACGAACAATCACTTTTACATTATTAAATCCACATTGAGCAGTTCTCTAAATTTTTTTTAATTCAATTTATATTGTGCAAAACTTACACCATTACGATAAAATTAGTTAATTTAAAATAATTTAGTGGAGCTAATTTTTTTAATTTTAAAATCTAATTAAACAAAATGTATGACACCATCTTTTTATTAAAACACACAAAATTGAAACATTAAAAATTTCCTTAATTATGCCTAATAAAAAAAGAAAAGACTCGAAAAATCAACAGATTACTTACACATCCTTATTTATATAATATGCTTTGCAATATTTGTATAGTATTATACAAGGAACTGCAAAAATATGTAAATCTCATTGTGTGATGTTAGAGATGTTGAAAATTATTAATGTTTATGGTAGTACATAACATAATATATTTCTTAACATTATCTGGTAAAAATTAACTAAACTTTAGTTAGAAATTTTTTTAACAAACTGAAACTCCGTTCAACACTATTTGTGGTATATGGCGATTTTCTTAATAAATTGTATAAATAAGGTGGTATTTGTTGAATTTTATTGTTCATTATATCATAAATATCATTTTTTTAATCGAATATCCTTTTAAAAAAATATTGACTTTATGGCATTTAAAAAAAACCTTACTTTATGCCATTTATTGACTTTATAAATTGTTAATTAGCTAATTAATAAACATAATATTGATATTATGATGCTTGTAATTTCGTTCTGATTATCATATAAAAAATGGCATTTTGCCATAAAAAACTGCCCTAGTTATTATCATAATTGGAATGTTTTTAAGATTATACATTCATTGTCTCTAATTAATTAAAAAATCGGCCCTCGGTAGAGCTAACTGTTGTTTGTAACAAGTACATGACAGTCAAGTTATTAAATAAGTAAAACCTTTCCCATAGCGAACCCAGCCGTTTGCGAAGCTAATTTGGATTGTTTTTTTGCATTCCTAAAACCAACTTTACCCTAAATAAATTAAAAATAAATTAAATAATCTTTACACAAGATTGTACGGCAACCATTTTATCTAAACGTAAAATTTTAATATACTATAATATAGTAGAATCAATACCATAATCTCTACGAGAGAACTAATGAACGAATCTACCAAACTCGAGGCCACCCGAAAATGTAAAATAAGCAATAAAAATGTCATTGCGATTCGTAGTGTCACATAACAAAAAATAAATAAATTCAAATAAATAAAATCGAATAAAAATTGCGATTTTTCTTACAAAAACCAATATTAACCACTAAAATGTTAAGAATCCTAACTTATATAATATTAGGGTGGCCAAAAAATCACTATTGTCTAAAATTTCTTAGGATTGTTGCTTATATGGTTCGATTATGTATTAGATATCACCAGAATTTTTTTTGGATGTCATCTTCAGCTTTCCTAAATTTGATTAAGTTGAGAGGTATAGTAAATTTTTTTAATAATAATTTTTGATTAAACTTTCATCAATTACTCTGAATTTTCTAATGTAATAGTCCATATATGGGGAAATTTTTTTCAAATTGTAATTTGATCACATGACTTGTGAATATTGTAAACATTTTTAAGCCTAAAAAAATTTATTAATGAAGTAATTAACATTTTCATACAGTGATGAATTTATAATAAATAAATGACTGTAAGAAAATGTATCCAACACTAGCAACTTTAATTTAACACAGAAATTCACTTCAAGCAATTTTTATTTGGCCTTGGAAGATCTTTGCGGTGAGCTGCAACAAATTTCAGTAAATATTGTTCCTGGTTTTCATCTTTTGTTAATAAAGTATTAAAATCATCAATTAGTTTGACACCACGCTCTTCACAGTCGTTGACTACATTGAAACTTTTCGCAATATTCACAGCTTTAATGTAATTATCCATTTTGGGTTTATGTTTCAGCTGGTTTGGTCAAAATTTCAGTAGCTTGAAGTACATCTATCAATACTTTAGAAATTGGAGTCACTAGCATAGATATTGGAATTTTGTGAATATCACCAACAGTTTTAATAAAACGAGGAGAACAATTGGCTAAAGTTATTTCATCAACTTGATTGTAAATAGCTGATGCTAGCAAATTC